>CARXXK010001098.1:1458660-1507026 GCA_949089665.1 Macrosiphum euphorbiae
AAATATAAAATAATTCTACAGAAAATACGTACCATTACTTTTAGGTACCTCCCTAATAATCAATAATATAACAATTATTATTGATTATTTTATATTTATAAGATGTGTTTATTGTTATAAACATTATAAACAATTGTATACATTTTTTAATATTAAGTATATCTATCATCAAATTATTAGATTTATATCAATAAATTAACTTTATTATTTTATATTTATACGATGTATTTATAGTTATATAGATGGCTGGGCTATAATAAATCTGAGGGACGGGGCTATAAAGTTTTCACTTGCCGCGGCGGGCCTATAATAAACCAGTACCCAAAAAACATTTAAAAATTACACAAATAAATTTTAAAATCACATAACTAGCAGAGTAATTACTTTTTCCTTTATCACTGTTTTTGGACGGACATCAAACATTTTTCTTTGAACAGAATTAGAATTAGAATTATTTTTATTTCTTGTTCTGGCTATCTCAACGTTGGAGAGTAAGAATGAATGTTGACCCTATTAAAAAAAAAAAATTGAATAATTATTTTAATGTTAATGGGTAGGTACGTAGGTTACTTTGTATTCCTTATAAAACAATTTCATAAGAATAAGAAATTGATGACTTATGACTAGCAACAATATGTCTAATATGTATCTATGATATAATTTATAAATTATAATACTTCTAAATTATTGGTGTAGTACCTACTGGATACCCAGGCTGGACATTAATGAATTAAAAGTTAAAATGAAGTTAAAACGTTATGATTGTCTATATATATATGTATATATACAAATTTTCTTCTCATTTGTACAGCTACTCCGTGTGTCATCTCGAAATCCGCCGAAACGCAACATACCAGGGAAATGCTAGGATCCATTTCAAATATATTTCCTGATACTTCGCTAATTTTTTTAGTTGGTTTCTTAAGACTTGAATCTGCTTGCAGAAATTCCTGATAATTTTCGGTGATTTGTATGTCTATAGAAGAACTAGCTTGATGAGAGCTGTGATCGTTCTGAGGTTCTGAAGTTTTTGATGGTTCTGCATTGTCTGGATATTTTGAGTTCTCTGCGGCCTTTGATGATCTGGTGACGACTTGATTTATCTGACTTAAAGCATCTGCATTTGTGTTATTAGTGCCAGGTTTGTAATGAATGGTGTATTGGTGTTCTTCCAATTTTAAACGCCACCGCGTTAGCCGTGAACCGGGGTCCTTTAGGTTAAACAGCCACACCAATGCTCGATGGTCCGTTATAATATTAAACTGTTGACCAAAAAGGTACGGGCGAAAAGTTTTAACTCCCCATACTATGCTGGCTAATTCTTTTCCAGTAGTATTATAGTTTACTTCAGCTTTATTTAATGTTCTGAATGCATAAGCAATGGGTAGGTCCTTCCCAATTGGACCTTGAGAAAGTACACAACCAATTGCGTAGTTGCTAGCATCACAAGTGAGATTGAAGGGTCTGGTGAAGTCTGGATACTGAAGGATTGGATAATTTATTAGAAGGTTTTTCAGTTTTTCGAATGACTGTTGACATAGATCACTCCACTTGAATGGCACATCCCTCTTAAGTAACGAAGTTAGTGGTTTAGCGATCTGTCCATAATTTTGTATGAAACGCCTGTAATACCCAGAGAGTCCCAAGAACGATTTAATACCTTTTACGTTTGGGGTACTGGAAAATTCTGAACACATTCAACTAATTTCGGGTCAGGCTTAACGCCTTCGTCAGTAATTTGGTGTCCTAAATAAGTGACCTCTTTCCTCAAAAATTCACATTTCAAGGGCTGTAGTTTTAGATTGAATTGTCTGAGCCTTTCCAAAATTTCTGTAAGTTTTTGTGAATGATCTGGGAGGTCCTTAGCATAAATAATGATGTCATCAAGGTATACGAACGCTTTTAACCCATTCAGGCCGGAAAGTACCTTGTTCATCATCCTTTGAAATGTTCCGGGAGCACCCTTTAGACTAAACAGCATCCGCAAAAATTCGAAATGGCCTTTATCCGTAGAGAAGGCTGTCTTCTCGCGATCTGCCAGGTTCATTGGCACCTGATGATATCCTTGGGTTAAATCGAGTGTACTGTAGTATTTGGACTTACCTAACTGATCCAAGATGTCCGTGATATTGGGAAGTGGAAAAGCATCTCCCACTGTAACTTGATTGAGTCGTCGAAAGTCAACGCATACTCGATATTTTACTACTCCGTTAACATCTGGTTTCTTCGGAACCACCAAAAGAGGAGCATTCCATGGCGAGTCACTAGGAGCAATTAAACCTTCTCGCTCTAAAATCTCCATTTGTTCTGTTATTTCTTGCCGATGTCGCTGGGGTAGTCGGTATGGTTTTTCATGAATTAGGTAAACGGCTTCAGAAGTCTTGATTTCGTGAGTAACGGTGGTTGTTGCTGTGATTTTATCCCCTTTCCAATTGAAACACATCAGAGTATTCCTCACTAATAGTAAGCAATGAGGATTTTTCTTCTGAGTTTAAATGGCAGGTTCGCAGGGCTGAATGTAAGCGAGATATTCTGTTCCCATCAACACAAGGTTCCGTATTTTCCGAAATTTGTGATAAGTGCACATTAGCTTCGTTGAAATATTCGTGTTCGAGTTGCTCTAGTTGAGGGATTTGTAATTGAACTTGATTGTCTGTTGGATTAATAAAGGGGACGTATATAAGATGATTTCTCACTGTGGTAACACAATTTCCACAGGTGAGGGCATTGGTAATGCTTTGGCTTGAAATTAAAATGTTTGAACCCTCTGTTTTATTGGGAGCTGGAATGGCAACGAGAATTTCTGTTCTTGGTAGTATGGTTAAATTCACAAGAGGAGGGAGGATTAATTCCTTTGACTGGTAGTTGATTATAGTTCCATGTCCGATAATAAATGGTTTGCCTAAGATTCCTTCATTTGGTACTGGGAAATCGGATTTAACCACTTGGAATTCAACGCTTCTTTTTTCACCTCCAATTTGAAGTTCGATAGTGACGGATCCTAGAGTCGTCACAAAATTATCTGTTATTCCTTTGAGTTCGTACACGGTATGGTCGTAAACTATTACTTCATCGCGCAATGATGAGAGTTTGATTAAATTTAAGTCACTGCCAGAGTCGATTAAAAATTTGCTGTCTGCTGGAATGGTCTGAGGGCTTTGACACTGTACATGATCCTGTTCAATTTTCTGGCGAGCCGTATTATTTAAGATATTCCTGCGAATGAGATTGCGGCTGTTTTCAGGCTTCCTGCCGGGCGCCCGCCGTCTGCACTCGACAGTGTAGAGTTTTTTGAATTTTGTGAGGTAGTAGCTGGAGATTCTGCGGATCGCTTTGAATTTACGTATTTTAGTTTCCTGCATTCCTCCTTGGTGTGACCTGGTTTCTTGCAGTAACGACAAGTAATTGTATTAACGATCGCCTTTTGGGCGTTTTGAGGTGTCTGACCATTATTCGGCTTCACTTGGAGAGACCTGCAGTCTCTGGCCCAATGTCCCATTTTTCCGCAATGGAAACAAGGGGTGCTAGGTTTCTTTGTAAGTGTTTTCCCATTGTTTTGTTTAGCAGACGGTTCATAGAAACGCGTGGACTCGTTGTGCGATTTTCTCACCCTTTCTTCTTCTCTTGCAGCTTGAATCGCTTTGTCAAGAGTTGGTGGATTTTGAGCCTTTATGAAGTCTTTCAGTTTTCCCAATCCTTCGATAAAGACTTGAATGGTCTGTGCTTTCAAACTGTCCTCCAATGCTGTGGCGACTTCTGCTGATTTTCCGTTTGTTTCCTGTTCTAATATGAGTGTCTGTAAGGCCTCAATACGCAATGAATAGTGTCATTACGTCCTCATCTAATTTCTGTTTGATAGAATACAGTTCCAAATATAAATGTGGCGTAGTTCGCTGGGGTTCTAGTGACGTTTTTAGGGTATCCTTGAGTTCAGTCCAGGATTGAATCGAACGAAATTTTACTGCGGCCCGGGCCTTTCCCGTAAGCCGAATAAAAATGTCTTGGAGCAGTCGCTGCTTAGCTTTCTCATTGGCACACATAATCGCGAACTCACATGTTTCTAGGAACAGCTCGAGATCTTCTTGATTTTCCCCACTGAATGTTGGTGGTAATAACTTCAAGGCTGCTTCTAGTCCGATGGTGTCTACGGATTTCCCAGATTGCGATAGAAGTTCTTGTGGGTTGTTCTATGTTGAAGTGTTTGTCACTGGATTTTCGGTCTGTCGGGAATTTCCTGTTTCGAGGTTGTTTGGTTGTAGAAGGGACCCGTCATCGACCATCGTGATGGTCTGATCTACAATATTTGTATGCAAGGTATGGTTCGTATGAACAAGCACGCTATCTACGGCAGCTAAGGTTTGGTTAACGTTTTGCAACAACGTCTCGTTAAATTCTATGATTTCATTAGTCTGGTTGATAAAAAGATTATCCCCCGAAATTTCCGCAACAGGTCGTTCGGATTCTGGAATTTGTGGATTTGCAAACCTAACAGGAAGACTGAGACGTGGAGCAGGGAGAGGGTCCTCGAAAGTTTCCTCTCTATCTTCCAATTCAGGGGTAGGGGTCCTACTATTAGTATCTCCCGGATCACTCATCAACTAAGTGTTAAACAATAACGATTTATGCAAACTACTACTACTGTTGCTAACAGTTAAAATAAATTATTAAATGTTATCACTACTAGGTTTGATGACAATAATAATAATAATAAAAAATAAAAAAAATGTTCAATAACTAATTTAAATTGTTAGTATGTTAGTAAATGTTCTGTTACTCACAACACCGCAAACTGTATTGATGCCGCCATGAGTGTTGTCATTGGAAATGTGTGTTGTTGAAAGGGTCTGGATGAGTTGGGTTGGCTCTGAGTGTTGCCAGTGAAAAGAATTATAAACGACGTAAATTCTCTTCGACAGCTCTTGTTGAATGGACGTTCGCTTGCCCCGAAACTGCTGGCGCTGGGACCACTACAGGTAGTGGGTTTCAATTCGGCTCCGTTATTGTTGATTGTTGTTGTAAACAATGTTATCAATAGTCTTATCAATTTTGATAACTCTTATCAATATTGATAACAATATCGACTGTGACTATCGATTTCGATTTTGACTATCGATTTCGATTTTGACTGTCGATTTCGATTTTGATGTCATACCGTTGCTCGAACTGGTTCGACCGATGTCGGCTTCAGGCGGCGCACCAATGCCACGCCCATGAATTTGCTGACGCCGATGGTAATAATAATAATAATAATATTATTTACGTAATTTCCGGGAATGTTCTGTAGAATGTCTGAATGTTAAAGGTCTGAAATGTCTGAGTTGATCTGGAGTGTTTGAATTTTCTGCGGCTCGTATTTGAGTACATAGACGCAGTGCGCGATTTACTTAGCTATTTACACACTTAAAACAAATTTTTACTTTAAGCGTAACACCGGAATCTACGGATCCCACCGCTGCCACCAAAAATGTTATGGATTTTACGCACAACACAAAATAAACGTACTCACCAATTGAAGATTAAAATAATTAATGTATTTTTATTAAAACTGGTAGTAAAAAATCTTAAGTGTAGCTACAAACTGTTAATCGAACACTGGTAATTCTACGACTGACTGACTCCCTGTGTGTTGTCATGACGGTGCCCCGTCTCACATAAAAAACCCTTATTCAGTGGTTCCCACGGTAGCAGCGTCTTACGGCACACACTCTGCATTATGATTGTCTATATATGTTAACAACATATATAGATATATAAAAAATAAAATATGTACTAATCAGGGGTTCTTAACAGTTAAGTTAATTAACTCCTTACTTTTATTTCAAATTAACTTTAAACTTAGTTAGGTTACTTTTTTTTCTAAGTCAATGTTAACAAGTTAACAAAAAAAATTATGAATAACTTTTAACTTAACTTAATTATTTTAAAACAACTTAACTTAATGAGTTAAAAAAAAATCGTTAACTTGCCCAGCCTTGCTAGATACTATGTACAGTATATAACTAATATAATTTATAATACACAATACGCACCTATTATAGTTAAGGTACTATGAAGACATTAATTAACTTTGTAGGAATTCTACTTGATAAAATATTAAAAAATATAGATACTCGTTTTCTAATAAAAAAAAAGTATATGGGTATTTATTTAAAATTTGAATTTGGACAAATATAATTTATTTAAAATGCTTCAATTATTAAAAGCTAGGGAACTAATTAGAATATTTTGTAAAAATATGTTTTTCAAATTGTATTATGGTTAGGTACCTAGCTGTAATACATAAACAAAATAATATTAATAATAATAATTTAGGTACCCATTAGGCAAGCTAATAAACAATAATTAAATAATAATTGAGCAATTATTTTTTAAAAACTAATTAGTGTAATTACCACATTAATAATATTTAGTTACAAATAGGTGTTACACTAAAAGCTTTTAAAAAATATTTGATCAATCAATTTTAAGTGGTTATCAGTAATATTGTAGTCTGGGAGTTATACTTTCTTGGGTCGGAGATATTTTTCAGAGATTATTCGTTGGAGGTTTTTTCCGGGTATTTTTATTCACTGTATCTATATTATAATAGTTCAGTGCATATACTGTATTACTGTAAAATTATGTATAGTAATCTTAACAATATACGAACATAAATTTATTACTTAACACAAATACAGGCATATTTACCATATTAATCACAGGTAATATAAAATAATTATTAAGTTTAAATAATTAAACTATTAAATTTTTTTCAAAAAAAAAAAAAAAAATAAGAAATACCTACAGAGGAATTTTTAAAGGTTTATTAATATTTGAGGAAATAATTAAATAATTAATTTTGTGGGACTATTACATGTTGGGGGGGGGGGTATGCTAAGTCCATTGGAAGCTCACGCGGTCGTGGCCTCGTCGGCCTTTCCCAAGCCCGGATTAATGGTCAATTTTACCGCGGGACACCGTACACTTAGTAGGCCCCCTTTCAACTTCAATTTAAAAATAATTGTATCATTATTACAGTAAAATACCTATTTTCCCGTGTCATCCATGTCCACTGCCACAACTATTTGGAATTTTCTATTTTTACATATGCGAAACAATTAAAAGCTATTTGTATGAATTTCTATGACCATTTTAGGAATTTGTATGCGACCCCCTCACGAGTTATAATCGAAAAAAAATGGATACAACATATTATCAACAAAATAGAGGAAAGAGTACCGGAATGTGAATTAGAGAACCACTGTTTTTATCAGAGCCTCTCATTCGACAGAGGTTTTTTTTTCTTTAAATATCAATAAAGTTTTAACTGTTGGGCCAAAAAGTGTAAAAATTTAATACAAGACTCCTGATTTTGTTACAATATCAGTTCAAAAACATTGAAAATACATATTCACAATTTTTTTTTATAAGCATTTAAAATTGAAATTTTGACAAAATATATCAAAATCTCTAAAATTATCAAATTAATGAATTAATGAATTTAGTGATGTAAAATACTTAGCTCTATTACAATCATCAAAAGCAACTTGTAATACAATACCTTCTGAAATAACAGGTTATTTATTTGTATAATATTAATTTATGATATTTATGAAATTTATTATTATTGCTAAAATTTCAGTTACTATAAACGGTACACATTAAATTATGTTACGGCGAATAAGGAACAAGAAGAACCAATACCATCCACATCAAAAATATAATTAAAGATAAATTAAATTAAAAATAATATCAAAAAGTAATTTTGTATTATAATTCTATATTACCTAACAATATTAATCAAAGACATTGTCATTTCCGACTTCTTTTAGTAATTTAATTGTGGTAAATCACAATGGATAGTCATTCTATTTACTACCAGGTTAATTTAAGAGAATTTCTTTATTTACTTTAAATTATTGTAGTCACGAAAAAAGGCCAATAATATAATAATTGGTCTAATAATATATATTGGTTTAATAATCACTGCAGCTCAATAAATTTAACTTACTATACAATTTAATTAGCTTATCAACTGACGGCCCGGGCAAAGACCGGGTAACCTCAGCTAGTACCTAATAAACTGCAAAAATCATCGAAATCATACTCTTAGAAATCAAGTTATAGTTTGTAGTGATTTGTTGGTACTATCAATTAAAAAAGACTCTTTACCTAGCCCTCTCCAGTTTTCAGTACTATTTAGTGAATCTGAAGATGCATTTAGTTCGATATCGTTGTTGGAATATTTAAAATATCTGGTATTGACGATAATGATGACGGTGATGATGAACGGAGAATGGGTGATAGTAATGATTTTTTTTTTTTTTTGATCAACAGTTTTTAAGAATTTTATCTGTAAAAAATTATATTTCTTTTACTACGTTGTTGTATTTGTTTTTTTTTTAAGTATCAAAAATGTATTTCTTATTTTATTTTTTTGCAAATAATTGCAAATATTGTCTAAGTTTTTATTCATTTTATTTCATTTTATCTGTTTTATCTGTGAACTTGGCCCCCACATTATATTTTTTGATTTCTAAGTTTTCAGGTGATTTACAAATTCGAAGAATGAATATACAATTATTTACAATAGATTTACAATTGTTTACTGTTGAATATAATTTAATATTGTATAAAGTATCATCATATTGTACAACAACAACAACGTTTCTATTAATAATGTGCAAAATCACGCCATATATTTATTAGCGAATTAGATATCGTTAAACAGTGGAGTGAAACTTAGGTCAATAGGTCACTTGTATATAAGGCCAACTTTTAGCATACTGTCGATACTATATTATAATATTACTAATGTGTAAGTCATGTGTTTAGTAAATATTACTTATTACTAAAAACAGTGTAGTCATTTTTGTCCAGATCGATCTACAAACATAATCCTAAACTCAACAGGTTATGGGCCCAGACACATTATCTGGATAAACTTGGACTTCAAAGGAACTACTCTCTATACAAGTAAATGTTGTTATTCTTCAAAGTTTTATAAGCTGGAAAAGTCAAGATGGACGATTCAGTGAAAATAACAAATTTATCTAACGCGTTAAATTGGCAGTTGTGGAAATTTCAAATAAAGGTAATTTACAACTCATTTGAACTATCGTCAATAATAACAGGAGAATGGAAAAAGCCTAGTTCCAAAATAACTAAGACAGGAAAGGAAACTGATGAGGAAACTAGAGCTAGATGGCATAGGTCAACTATTGACTGAAATAGAGCTGACGGTAAGTGTCAAAAAGTAATTGTAACTTCAGTGGACAATTTTCCATTACAGAATTTGATTAACTGCGAAAATGCGTATGGTATGAGGGAACAATTTCTCGCTATTCATGAACAAAAATCCGAAACAAGTATACATTTGCTTCAACAGAAATTTTTCAGTTATTCAATGGAGGTGACGGATTATCATATGTCGACTCATATTTCCAAAGTAGCAAATTTGGGAATGAGACTGAAGCAATAAGGGAACCAGTAACCGACAATATGGTTATGACGAAAATATTAATGACTTTACCTGAAATGTATAATCATTTTTACAGTGCTTGGGACTCTATTCCAGCAGTTGATAAAACAATTAATAATTTAACAAGTAGATTATTAATTGAAGAATCAAGGCTACAGAAATTTGTCACTGATGGAAAATCCAAAATCAATAGCACTAACGGAAAATAATCCAAAGAAGGATTTTAAATCTTTAAATAAAAATAAAGTGACCAGAAAACCAGGTAATTGTTATTTTTGTAAATTTCCAGGGCATTGGAAAATTCAATGCAGAAAATACTTAAGGGATCAAGAAAATAAGAAAACACACGAAGAAACGAGTAAAAGTGATGACGGCAGTCCATTTATTACTGGAACAGTTAGTACAAACGATATTGAGGATAGTTGGTTACTTAACTCAGGAGCATCCGATCATATGTGCGTCAAAATAAATTGGTTTTACAACTACGTATTATTTGAAGAACCAGTTCAAGTAAGAATAGGTGACGGTTCAATTTTGTTAGCAAAAGGAAAAGGTAATATAAATTTTATCATTTGCGAACAATAAATGGAATAATAATTATTTATTAGACGTATTGTATGTGCCGGAATTAAAATACAATTTATTCTCATGTTTTACAGCATTAGATAAAGGTTTAACGCTTTCATCAGATAAAAATAAGTGTGTGTTTTCAAGAAACGGACAAATAGTCTGTATAGGTGAGCGAAAAGGAAAACTATGTAAATGAGAGTTCAAAGTCATTACGCTCGATACAGAAGAACCACAGGCAAACATTATTATTTATTATCAAGGACACATTACAGTTATGGCATGAAAGGTTGAGTCACCAGAATATAAAATATGTTAATAATATATTAGAAAAACATGATATAAAAGTGTCAGATAACAAAAATCATTTTTTCTGTGATGCGTGCATAATTGGTAAACAACACAAACAAACGTTTAAGTCTAGTACAATGAACACAACAGTTATGGGAGAAATAATACACGCAGACTTATGTGGACCGATGGAAACGAATTCTATTGGGGGTTCAAAATATTTTTTATTATTTAAAGACGATTATTCACATTTTTGAAAAGTTCATTTTACAAAACATAAAAGTGAAGTAAAAGATTTAGTCGAAACTTTGATACCCTTTGTTAAATAAAAACTGATACTGGTTTTAAGCTCAAAGTATTGCGAACAGTTAATGGCTTAGAGTTTTTTAATAAAGAAATAACTAGTGTTTTACAGAAGTATGGAATAAGTCATCAAACAACAGTTGCATATACCAACAAAACGGTAAGATTGAACGAGAGAACCGGACGATAGTAGAATCCGCAAGGACTATGTTATATACAAAAAATTTAAATAAATCACTTTGGGCCGAGAGTGTTAATACGGCTGTCTATACAATTAACTGAACAGGTACGAGTTCAATTAAAGACAAAACCCCGTTTGAAATTTATTTTAGAAAAGAAAATGAAATAAAACATCTAAGAGTTTTTGGTACAAATATCTTTACACATATACCAAAACAAAAACGACAAAAATGGGACCCTAAAAGCGAAAATTTAATATTTGTCGGGTATTTAGAAAATGTAAAATGATACAGAGTATGGTACCCGGAAACAAACAAAATTAACATAAGTAGAGAAGTTATTTTTAAAAATGAAATAACTAATAACGAGGTTTCAATAAATGAAAATGAATGTGAAGAAATACAACACAGTATAAACGAAATTACGAATGAAACTGACCTAGACAAAAAATAGGAGTTGGTAAGCACGTATAATCTAAGAAACCGTGATCAAATAAATAAACCAAGTAGATAGGTATGCAGGTACAGCGTTTACGACTGAACCAATTAGTTATAATGATGAAATTACTTGTGAACAATCAGATAAACGGAAACAGGCCATGAATGAAGAATTGGACTCGCTACATAAAAACAACACATAGACTTTGGTATCAAAATCAGTCGGAGTCAATGTGATAAACAATTCATGGGTGTTTAAAATTAGAAATAATGACCGTTTCAAAGCTCGTTTAGTTGTTCAAGACAACAATATGGTATTGATTACACGGAAACATTTTCACCAGTTGTACAGTATGAATCAATAAGGAGAATTCTAGCCGTCGCAGCAGCTGAAAATTATGAGCTGAGACAGTTTGATATAAACACGGCATTTTTGTATGGTAATTTAGAAGAAGATATTTCCATGAGTCAACCAATTGGATTTGGAGATTCAACAGAACGAGTATGCAAATTAAACAGAAGGATATATGGACTAAAACAACCACCAAGGTGCTAGAATTCCAGGTTTAGGTAATTTTTGTTAGAACTTAATCTAGAACAAAGTACATCGGACTCGTGTATTTATTTTAATCATAATAATAATGAAACATTAATTTTAGCTATTTTTGTTGATGATGGACTGATAGCGTTTAGTAGTGAAATAAAAACAAATATGTTATTACAAGGTCTAGAACAACAGTTTGAGATAACACACGGTAATCTAGATTATTTTCTAGGTATGGAAATAATTAGGTATACAGACGGATCGATACATTTACACCAATTAAATTATGCCAATAAACTTATTAGCAAATTTAATTTATTAGATGCGAAGGAACTATCTATACCGATTATAGGTCGCATAAGTAGAACATAATCTTACAACGAGTGATAATCAATTTCCATACAGGCAAGCTGTGGGAAACTTGTAATTTTGATCACAAGTCACGAGGCCTGATATAGCATTCGCTGTAAACTATGTTAGTAGGTTTTTAAATAATCCAACGTCGTCGGTACATTGGACTATGGTTAAACGTATAATTCGATACGTAAAAGGAACAACAAACTTTGGTCTATATTATAAATCTAACGTAAATCTGAGTTTAAGTGTGTATTCATATTTTGACTATGCAGGGGACTTAGAGACAGGGCGGTCAACTTAAGGTCATCTGTTCATGCTAGGGCTGTTTTCGAGTGGTCGCTACTACATTATAATATTACTTATGTGTAAGTCATGTGTTTAGTAAACATTACTTATTACTAAAAACAGTGTAGTCATTTTTGTCCAGATCGATCTACAAACATAATCCTAAACTCAAAAGTACCTCATACATGTTATTTATCATATAGTTCAATAAACGAACAACGAATAACCCATTAATCCTAGTATATTATCATAGAATAATTTGAAATTCAGCTAACACGATTTCAAAAATTCGTAAAAATTACAAAAAAAAATTTTAATTAATTTGATTTTAAAAATTCATAAAATATTCAAAAAAAATTGTAAAATTTGATTTAGGTTTTTACGAATGTTTAAAATTGACCTTAAACAATGAGTCTCCCTTTTGGTCGATCCTTTCTGAATCAACGTCAATATTTCTTAAATGCATAAAAAAAGTTGATTTAAAATGTAATAATACTTCCATATTTTGAACTCCTATAAAAGTACCTTAATAATATTATAACTTATAATATACGAATCGTTACTATCAAATATTGAAAAGTTCACATAATTAAAACTTTGAAAATCCTTCTCTGCTTTATTTCAATCCGGACATTAACATATTGGCCTTAATAAGACGTGTATTTTTGGTATTACGGTAATGTTTTTGTACACCATTACTGGTTAGGCAACCATTTTTTATAAATAGAATATCAACAAAGTATATTCGATAAAAAAAATCCGTTGCAAATTTTATCGAAAAAGTAGCAATTTTTCTAAAATGTTAAATTTCTGGATAAAAAGGGGAGAATCTTTGAGCAACTTTTAAAACTTGGGACTAACTTCACGTAGGCCCCTGACTTTGTCTTACCAACATCAGACTTGTGCCACTGTTAAGCAACTATTTGCAACTAAAAAATTCAATTTTTTTAACAAGCTTTATAATGAAAGAAGCTTGGGAGAACAGATTTTTTTATTATAATTATTATGAAGATATTTTATGAACTGGATTTTTTATTTAATTTAGATTTTTTATTAACATTTTATTTATATTATATATAGTTATATAATATAGAGAGAGATTTTGTTATCAAATTCAAATTATTAATTATTAGATTTTTTTATTAAATATAGATTTTTTATATAACCATTTTCTATTAGTTATGAATTTTTTATTAATTACAGATTTTTTATACAATGTATTTTTTATTAAATATGGATTTATAATGAACAATGATTTTTATTAATTTATCTGGGATTTATTTTTATTAAATATAAATTTTGTAAAATTTAGATTTTAAATCAAACAATTATTTTTTATTTACATTTATTTAATATATATTATATCGATTTTTTACACATATTTTTGATAAATATAGATTTTTATTTATTGAACAAACTATTTATTTAATATAGATTTTTTATATTTATTTATATTTTTTTATTAAATATAAATTTCATAAATTTGGATTTTTATCAAAGATTTTATATTAATTATGGATTTTTTTTTATTAAAATTAGATTTATTATTAAAGACATATTTTTATCAAGTAAATTTAATATTTATTTTTTAGATTCTGAGTGAAACGATGAATGTATTGATTTTACAATAATAATTTTAAAATTTATTTAATTTATTATTTAATTATATAATTTTTTTTTTGTCTTTGTACACGATAAGTAGTCGAAATAATGCTTTAATTTTCAACTTCAATATCTTGTTCGATTGGAAAGTGAATATCGTTTATGCATTGGGGAGGTCAAAATTTAAAATTAACAGTAATTTTCAAAAGCGCCAAGAAAAACTAAAGTAAAATTAAGGAAAAACGGAATTTTTTCACAAAATCGATTTTTCACGAAATTGAATTCGGGTTTTGTTGTAACTTTAAAACAAATTACCTTAGATTCATGCAATTTTCACTGGTTGTTTATATTTGCATTTTCTATACGCGATAACATTTTAAAAATATTTTGATTTATTTTGAACTGTTTAGTGTTTGCGCTGCAAACAAATTTATGTTGTGTATTTATGTTATCATTTTCATGTGTAAGAATAAGTGCGTTACACAGATGCATCCCTCGTCGGCGGATGCTTATCAGGCATTCGTGTGCGACCGGCCAGCTGTGGAATAATTATCAATGTTTTCGTTATATTTTTGGTTATGTTCAAAACTTCAAGTTGTTTTTTGGATCAGTCATGCTCTCATTGTCATAAGGTTCATGGTTGTCTCATCATTTTTCGAGTATGAGCTTTTTGCAGTCGTCCCATACCACGTTGGTGTGAATTTGTGATTAAGTTTCTGGATTTCAGGTAATTATCGTTCTCAGCAATTTTTATTGCCATCGCTAATTTGTTTCTCCAGTATAGGGTGGTCAAAATTACCAGAAATTTGTGTTGTGATTCAACGTGTTTTGGTGTACCTCATTGCTTGTGGGAACAGTAGTGCGAACACTAGAGATCCTGTTCCGGCTGCATTCGGTGTGTTTGTTGTTATTGAAGTCATCGTCAACAGTTGCTGGCACACATTCGAACGTACGCAGGGTCAATTTGTTTTTATTGTAACTTATTGATATACTTACGGGCCCTGGTGCGGTAACGTGGGTGTAAAACCAGGTGTGTGTCTCAACTGCTATGTGAGTATTGGTCGACCAAATATGTGTGTGTATGACCAACGGGTCCTAAAGTATTATATATCACATTATTATGTTCTGTTAGCCATAAAGGCATATTATTTATTACTTATATTTCATTGTATATTACAGCCATTCAGGCTTGGTTCAATCATGTATTATTATTATCAATTATTATAGCCAAAGAGGCAACTGAAATTATATTTTATACTATTACTATTATTATTATTATTATTATTATCATTATTGTGCCAAAATTAACAATTAACAATTAACAATTTATTACAATATACAGTCCACATTTTTATATAAAACGACAAGGCTGTTCATTATTACTTTGGTCACCTTAAGCGTTATCAGTTTAGTGTCATTTTCATTTTCCATTTTTTCTAGTTTTTTTTTTAAAAATTTAGTTAAAAATTTATAAAATTTTCAACTTTTATATCTTAGGATTGAAAATTTAAAACAAGATTCCAAGTAAGTAGTTAATTCTGTTACCAAAAAATCTAAAAAATACATAAGCAAATTTTATTTTTATAGTCATTTTAATTTCAAATTTTGACGAAATCACATAATATACAACCTAGAATAACTGATTTAGTTATTTTGTTGTGATTGTACAATATTATTCGTGGGTACTTGAAATTTCTAAGGAAAATATTATATATCTATGATAGTATCAGGGTTTGTTGTTGATGTATAATGCGTTATAAGTACCTAATGGATATTGTAATATGATTAATTTGTAATATATTATAGGTACCTATTATAATAGGTCAATTTTTTTTGAATACCATAGATAAGTATATAATATGTCTTACCTATACTTATACAATGATAGAATATCATTGATTTCAAGTTTAATACAATCCATTATCCAAGGACCAATTTATAACATACTGTACAGCAGAGCGACTTAAACTTAACCTTCTTTTTTCTATTGAATACTATTTTATTGAATACTCTTAATTAAATGTTTTTTTTTTCTAGTCGTTGACGACTACGGTACCTACGTCAGTACCAGAATACCTAAACTCATTAAGTTAATAACAAAATATATATTATGCAATAAGCTTTTGCTTAACAGCTATAATTATGATTTATAATTTATTAAACTGTACGAAAATATTATTGTTAATTATTATTACTACATAATTACTAAGGAAATGGTTATCAATAATATCATCATCGTTTATCGCCGACAACGATCGATGACGGTTTGGGATATCAAAATACATACCTATATAGTTTTAATCTAATTTATTACACCTATGTAGACAAAAGCTCATTGTTGTGGTGGGACTATCACTAAAAGAGAACTAACATGACTGATCAGTATTTTGATTATTGAACGAATCATGTTTTTAAAATGTAATAAACAAATTTTTGATTATAACAAATTATACCGGAACTAAATAGAATTTTTGAATACTTTTACTCAAATACATTAACTCAAATACTTTCCATCACTGCATATAGGTACACCGGAGTACAGGTATTAAATTTAAATTTCTCAGCCAAGTTTTTACCAACATTTATATAATAGTTATTGAACCAATTTGATACTCCTAATAAGAAGATGCTGTAAATAATATAAATTATTCATCGGTTACAGATAGCAGTAGGTACAAAATACAATTTATCAAATATTCGATAGCAATTTAAGTATGATATCTTAAAATTAAAATAATGGTGTGTGAATATCATAATTTAATGTCCGTCTGTGTCACTAAAAAACTCACGGCTCCGTCCTTTTTCCAACAAGTCTTATTTTTCATAGGTCTACCTATTAGAGTGCCTTTTCGTGGTTATATATTATCCTCTCTGACCCAGAGGCCAATCACCCTGGCACCCAAGCAGTGTGTATTATTTTTATTATATTTGTTGTATCCATAAAAACAATAAAGGCATTTATCCTGAAAAATTAACCAATTTATTTTTTGTTTTTTGTATCTGTGTCCTCCTCGGCAGGCAATTCATCAATTCTATTTAAGAACGAGCGTCGGTGGTATGTACCTACGCTACAGTCCTTGTACCTACTATGTGTCCTTACACTTGTTACCTATGTCGCAGTTTATCATTTCTTTAAATAATTTATGAAATTTCTTATAGTTATCTATACGACGTAATTGGTTTATAAACACTCGACATTCATAACCTGACAACGTGTTTTTGTTTGTTTTATACATTATGATTCACGCTTTGAGTTAGATATCTGCAACAATATTTTGTCCATTGACTGCAAATCACTACAGCACGCGTTATTACGTGGGAAGCCGAAAATGGACAGTAACACGGACATCGATGACAACAGTCAACGGTTGAAGAAGCTTACTAAAAAGCTCGCGGTTATGTTCATGCAATCCTTCATCACGGCGGTGTTCGTGTTCGTCCTGGCGACGTTCACGTATTACCTGCACTTGAGGTGCAAATCCACTGCAGTGCCGGTGTCGCCGAATACTTTTAAATTCTTGTACTACGACGACATGGGCGGATCGGGATTTCACGCCTCGGTGCCGGAAGAGCAGATCGTCAACGTCACCGCCAGAGAGTTCTGTTCCGTCGTATCCAGGGACCTGTACTCTCTAGAACAGATGGGCTACGTGGACGAAACCCGCCGGGTGTCCAAGCTGCTGTCACTGGACCTCGGAGGCGCCCAGGACGTGCATTACGTGTTTGTCAACACCACGCACGTGCCGTGGACGGTCGCTTGTTCGTTAGAGTCGGCCCTAGGTGCTGTTGGCCATGTCGGCCGCGTGAATGTGTTCGTTGTCAGTGGAATGGAATTCGATCGAACAAATAACAAGTGCGACGCGACGGAGCCGGTGAGTAATTTCTCAATATAAGCATATATAGGTACTTATAATAATATAAACATTAATCACTATAAAGCCCAAATTGACATATTTAAATTCCCTAAAAACAATCAACAATATTAATAAAAAGTGCCCAGTATATGTAATTATGAGGATAAAAACTACCAACATTTCTTTATAGGCAACCAAATATGAAGGAAAACTATGATTTAACGTTTCGGCACTTTTAACACTTAATTATAAAATAACTATTAACAAAATTTCCAACAAAACTATCTATATAATAGGTACTAAAACAAAATACCAAACTTAGACATGTCGTACAATAAATAAGTAACATATTGGAAATAAATACGATAGTGATGTATCTCCAACTGACCAATAATTACTAATTAGTTGTTATTAATTTTTTAAGACAAATTTTTATTTGTTTTGCAAAACAACTATATTATCATCCAAAAATCATTGAATATACCTATTATACTCATCGAAGGTCTACGAGCAACATTAAATGTTTTAGAATATTTTGATACAATTAAAAACTAAGTTTATTAAAAAAAACCTAATACTACCTATATGTTATAATATAAATAATATGATAAATAATGTATAATATGAGAATGATAATCAATATTTGGCATCTCAAAAACCAAATTTTCATCAGATAAAACACGGTATGATTACTTCTTATAAATTAGAACTTAAAATATTTTTTTTATTACACAGTAGGTACATTTATCTATATATTAAGGACACATTATAAGTATATCGAATGTAGGATATTACGTTTATTAACATGACTGTATTTAAATGTTGGTGCCAAAATTTATTTTGACTAAATTAGCTTATTAAATAACACTTATATATAATATGTAGGTACCTACATATAATATTCTAATACGTGAGTTACTTATTTCAATTTTTATTTTTTCCACTTAATATATTTTAATATTTATATTTTTACTCCCAAATCACTTTTAACACGCTCAACAATAAACGAATGATGTCACGGAAGTTTATTGTAAACCAACTAGTTTATATGGTCGAAGAAAATAATATAATCACAACAAAAATCCTTTGTAAACTACGTGTAAAAATGGATAAGTAAAAAAAAATATAAGATCTTTAAGTACTATAAATATGTGATATCATGAATAAATGCTAAGTACCTATATTGAATTTAAGTAAACTTATTTTGTTTCAATAATTTATTTTCTTGTTGAGGATTTATTTCTTAAAAGAGACAAAGTGTGATGAACAAAATAATTAAATGGAGAAGGAGTGAAGGACTATTCAAATATAACTTATTATTATTTTAGAAATATTATTATTAATATTTAAATACTATTCTAAATAATTCCTTGCCAAGTAAATAAATTATTGAAACAAAATAAGTTTACTCAAATTCAATATACTTAGCATTTATTCATGATAACACATTTTTATAGTGCTTAAAGATCTTATATTTTTTTACTTAGCCATTTTTACAAGTAGTTTACGAAGGGTTTTTGTTGTGGTATCACTAGTTTTTATCGTTATTAAATATTGAGTATTTACACAATAATCTATAAGACCGGTAATATTGTTGGTAACATTGGCAAAGCTGATGCGACGATAGCGAAGGCAGAGCTTTTGTGGAAATTTGGGAAACGTTATTGCATTTTTTGCTGTATTAGAGGAAATATTGTAACCAGGGACTTGAACCGTACCGAAATTGACCAGTTTTGGACCGAAGCCTTTTGAAAATCTCGGTACCGAAATCGGACCGGAAACCTTAAATACATTTTTTTTAAGAACCGAAATCGAAACCGAAACCTAAATTTTGATGTAGAATTTATTTTGGTTTTTTTTCAGTTCCAAAATAAAATAGATATTTTATCTATAGTAGTAGGTATATTTAGTTATTCCTACTTTTTAGTAATAACATATAATTGTAAAATCATAGATGCATAAAAATTTATCGATACAAAAGTGTAAGAATATTATTATGTGTAGATACAACAGAATTGTCATAAATCTCAATTTCTAATTTCCATGTAATCTATAACAATCCCGGTACCTACCTGGGTTCAATTATTATTAATTAGAAAATCGCAATTCGCAATAACCAATGTAGAATTTCTAAAAATAATAACAATTTATACGTTTATAAGTATTTCAGAGTAAGTTGTCTTATAATTGTTCCCTAACTAAAATAGTAGTATCGCTGAAAGGCTGCAGTTATAATATTAAATACCGAATGTGGGTATCGTCTATTAGCTTACAAAATATATTAATTAATAATATTAGTTAATAAAAAAGGAATGTATAGTAGATACCTAGTAATGTTTCAAAAACATTTAGGTTTTGATAATCATATACAATATATGCGTTTATTGCATTTATTTCGTTTTTATAGTTTTAGTGTTAACGATATTGTATAACCTAAACTCCGAAATAAGTACATTTAATTACAGTTAATAAATGCCATTAAATAGTGGTTCTTAATATGTTAATTTTTTTATACAGTACTTAATTGATAAAAATAAAATAAAAAGTCAAATATAAAGGGTTAAAACTGGTATTAACCGAAACCGAAACCAAAACTTAATATTTTTTAAAACCTAAACCAAAGCCGGAACCAACATTTTAGATTTTTGAGAACTCAAACCTAAACCCAAACCGATAAAATCATAAAGGTTTCAGTCCCTGATTGTAATGGAAGGTGGGAAGTTATCCGACCTTATCTTCTAAGAGTTAAGACCATGATTTCTGTACTATTTTAGACGAGCGTCTAGAGACGGCACAAGAGCAAATATCCTTTCAATTATCATATCGTATTTCTTAACAATTATCATAATATTATAATCGTCATACAACTACCATAATTAATATAATTTTTTTATATTTCTGTGGTTAAGTAAAAAAATAATTGTTAGAGAATACATTATACAGTTTAATATAGGTATTGTTGTCTTATAATTCGTATTCAAATAATTAAAATAAATATAAAGTTAAGTGTAGCTAAAGTTATAATAATAATAATAATAAAATATTTTAGTAAATAAATATGAAAAAATTATTAAATTACAAGTCGAATTAATGACTTATTGTTCATATGCATGGTCAAAATGTGGATCTATATGAACATAAGGAGACTCTTCTTTACCATCTAAGTCATATATTATTTGCTGTCTTACATTTAATGTTGGCTGGTTTAACCGCTGTTCCTCGGGTACTTTTAATCTTAGTTTCTTTGTTGAAAAAAATCGTAACTGCTTTTCCACATTTTCATTGGCTGGTTCACGATTTTCATTTAATGAAATAGCAGCATTGCTCCCCTGTTCATATAATATTCTTAAATTGTTGTCTAGCTATAAATTATTTTTTTTTCAGCTGTTCATTATTGAATTTGCCCCCCCCCTCCTGTGACACGAACATGTTGTAAAATTGTTGTATACTTGTATTTTGTTTGCAATACTTTCTGTCGATGGGGCAGTTATTTGCTGTACACTTGACATTTTCATGCAAATTTCATCAGTTTCCATTGGGTTATTAGAACAAGTTTGGACGTCAATTTGGTCGTCAAGGTCATAATTTGTATTAGTTTTTACGGCAGTATATTATGCTTACACATATTATTTTTAATTGTATAATCATAACATGTACTGAGACATAACATAACATATTTCAGTGTTTAATGGAATGCATCCAAAACCATATTGGTGTTAAGCATAACTTGATGTCTATAACATGCAGCCCATAATTTTTTCTATAAACATAATGACTCACAAAATATGCTTTAAAGTCATGCAAAGCCGGTTACTCATATGATTTAAAACAGAAAAGAATTGAGAAGCGTTTCAAACTGTGTTTCATTTGGTTTTTTGAGTAAAACTCCGAGAGTTCTATAAATATAAGCTTTCACAGTTTGTGTTCCAGCAATCTTTTAAAGATTTTTAAACAAATTATTATCTAATGCCACTTACATAACAAATGAAATTTGGGAATTGGATACATTGTCTTAATCCATGCATTCCAAAATGCTGGAGCATCATCGCTCATAAACACATTTGGTGCAAGGCAACCTGTTTGGGCTGAGACCGAAACAACGATAGTTCGTGTGCCCGGTACCGAAATACTTCATGCGCAAGAACACTCACACACCGACCGATCTGTGTTGCGTATTAATATGTGTATAGCAACTCAAGAGTAGTGGACGAGATCGCCGAGCAAATACTCTGAGTGCTAGGTAGTGTGTGGTGAATAGGTGTGTATATGTATGTGTGTGTGTATGCAAATAATGTCAATACAAATTTAATGTTATTAATATGATATAATAAGACGTTTTCAAATAATACACAATAAATAAATTTACAGCCAATAGGCAAAAACAATATAATAATATTTTATAACAATCTATTTGAGCCTCTAAGAATTATATAATATGGCCAAATAGTTGATAATAACTAGCTATTTGAGCTGTAATATAATAATAAATATATAAAATAAAACTCACAATTTGACGGAGCGCCGCTGGCCAGCTGCTCCCTAATCTTTTATAATAGCAATATAGTAAAATAAATAACACACACAATATAACTATAAATTATAAACAAATGATAAATGGCGATTCGCGCCTGTGCATTAACTATATAACATAGATAGGTGATTCGCACCCTTTACCAATAACAAAAATATGCCGCTTCGCGCACGACAATAATAGCACGGTTCAATAATTATAATATGTAAGGCGATTTGCGCCTTACATAAGAATACTAAAAAATTGGCGATTCGCGCCTGAACTTAAAAAACAATATAATATCAAACCGGCGACCGGTACACTCGATAATGATATTGCGTCTAGATGACAGCGGTAAGCGCACTGACTGGATTGCAGCGGCAGTGTCTTATTATAATAAACGACGGCGGCGGCGATAATTTACATAATATTACATAATAATTCACAGCTGTTACGGACAATTAAAACAGAGATAAAAACAATAATATAAATATATAGGAACAAACAGGTAACAGGTATGTGATTGCATGTGTGTGTGTGTAAGTCGGTGGTGGTAAGCGGCCTTAACATTTCGATAATAATGTTGTTGCATTTCGGGCGGCAACACAACCAATTGAATCCTTTATTTTTGAAAAAAAAAACGTTCAAATGCATTTCGTCTGTTTTTGTACTTATACAAAAAGCTGCCGGATATCCTTCACCAAATTTATAAATTATTACAATTGTGATTAGATTGAAATTATATTGATTAGTAGTTAGTACCATGTGTTGAATCAATACATAATTTTCCACTGCTAAATTTTTTAAGGACTTCTTTTTGTGTTTCAGTCAATGTATTTAACATAAAATCATTGTTGTCTAATGGAAAATACTCGTGTTTGCTCTTGTGGTGTCTCTAGACGCTCGTCTATTTTAGGTCATCAACTTCATATCTGTTATAATAACAATAATAATACTGATGCAGGTGTCACTGTTGTCGAGCCTTGTTTACCTGACAGCCAAGTATGGCATCCACCGATTGAATGTGATGCACGTCAATCTGGAAGATATGCTGGAGTTTTCTCCGTTCCAGTGGATGGGCCTGGACAAGCGTCCCGCGCTCGCCAAGTTCGCTGTGGAGCTGGTGCTGCTCTGGCAGTTCGGCGGCACAGTGCTGGAAGGCGACTTGGTGGCGATACGAGGGTCCGTGTACCGTGCAACTGACACGGCTGTCGAGTACAGTGATTTAACAGTCAGCTCGCCGGTCACCTGTCACCCGTTCGTGTACGATGCTATGGTATGCACCAAAAGCTATGCGCTGCTTTACAGACCTTTCATGGCTGACACCAGCCTCAAGATCTTTGACAAGGCGGTGGAATGGTCGGGACGTGGTGACGGTGACGTCCGGCGTGTGGGAGACAGCGTGGTGTGTCGAGACGGCGAGGTCGACGTTCCCTGCTACTACGTACAACGGGCCGACGCCGACCTGATTCACCGCTACTGCCCCACTGTCTGAAACATATTCTTCGAAGTGCATTCAACGTTCTGTAATTAATCAATTAATACAATAGTAACTGTAAAAAAATCTTATTTTTATTATGCTGATAAATTATAAATA
This sequence comes from Macrosiphum euphorbiae, assembly GCA_949089665.1. Classification (NCBI taxonomy): domain Eukaryota; kingdom Metazoa; phylum Arthropoda; class Insecta; order Hemiptera; family Aphididae; genus Macrosiphum; species Macrosiphum euphorbiae. The sequence continues at coordinate 1,482,648 of CARXXK010001098.1, forward strand.
TTATTAAGTATAAACACTAATAATGGTTTACGAGGTTAAGCTAATAAGTAAACATACATCATCTTAAAATCGAATACGTAGTCCACGCTGTATGTTTTTTGAATTATCTAATGTGTTCTTTAAACTATTTTTTTCCAGACTGGGACTTGTACTACAGCATAGAAATAATGTTACCAAAATAATGGAATATACGTGAACAATAGACGACAGCTTATAAAAAAAATTCAACAATTATATTTTTGAATTATTCTAAACAGTTCACATGGAAAGGAAACGAACAACGGCAGCGAATAAAAATAGACTGTTATACTATTATGAGAAAATAGAAATTCAAAAATGTGCATGGGTACATAGCTTTTACTGTTATGCATATGCTTATATCTGATAATTTAGCACATCGTGTTGCAGCCGAGCCGCATCGAAAACTTTGGGAGAGCGGAATACTTGTTCCGCAGTCTCGTGACTTGGAACGGATTAAATTATATCAAATCCCCCAGGATAACGTTTGACACACATTCAAGGTCCACCGTAGTCATCCAACCGATGGTCACCGTCGGCTAGACCAGGCTCTACGAAATTGACAACTGCGGAATTCGCAGTAATGATGAATGCATTGATTTTAGTATTTAACAATTATGTTTTTTTAATTTTATTTATTTATTTATAATTTAGGACAGTAAAAGTGCTTAGATTATCTTCAACAGTATTTTTTCTGATAGGAAAGTGAATCTAGTTTGTACTTTGGGGGGTTAAAAGTAAAAATATCCCAGTAGTTTTCAAAAGCTAGCTCCTTGGTAAACATTTTAGGAAAAACGGCAATTTTTACGCAAAATCGATATCTGACTAAAACGTAACTCTAAAATAAATGACCGAATATACATGAAATTTTGATTGAATGTTTGTATTAGCATTTTATATACACCATAACATTTTTAAAACATTTTATCTCTATATGAGCTATTAACGGACAATTTCAAATTAAAATTTATTTAATTTGTTTTTCTATAAATATCAATAAAATGTTTAGAGGCTCATAATATATTGTTTCAAAGGCAGATGAAAAATATTAAAAATCCATAGACACAATTTTTTTAGACACCATTTAAAGTTCAAACATTGTCAAAATACGTAAAAATCACGAAAATTAGAAAATTATTTTGAATTAGAAATTCATAAAAATTGTTCTTTTTAAATCTAAAATTTGAAAATAAAACAAAAGATTCCTCATAAGTTTGTCTACCTTCATAAAAACAAAATGTCTACAAGCAAATCAAATTAAATTTTTATGAATTTTTTCATCTTTAAATGAAATACCCTTGAAATTATGTCATGACGATCGAAAGACCGCTGTCCAGTTAATAGTTCCGCTTTAATTTCAGGCCATTCGGGGTTACACGTAAAAGTAACAAATAAGTCTGGTCTCCCGTAGTTGCGGACATAAGTCATCGCATCTTGCGTTTTTTAGTGTAGATAACGCGGAGAACCTGTGAATGAAGACGGCAAGATTACGCACTGACCTATGTTTGATGGGTAAACATTTGCGTCTTGGTTTAAAGTGTCTCTGAGGTGAATATATTCTTCAGCCCTCAGTCTCTGTTGATTACGGCATATGTAATTTAATCGTTCCGAAATAATTTTTGCCATCATTTCGACAATATATTGGCTAAATAAGTCCCTGTAGTAATGTAGTGGATTAAAACCATCTCTAACCATCAATCTAAATGCATAAAATTACAAACAGGTCACAGTTTTATTACGGGCAGTACCTTCTTGAGGAATGGTCAAATAATAGCCGTCTTCTCCCATTACAAACATCAATGGATATTGGAGAGGATCGTAAGATCTGTGTAATTCAGAGACACTTTTAAGTTGGCCGTCTCTACCGTACTGCACGATATCTCTGGGACCTTTTTCTTCATCTACCAAAAGAACGGCTACCTCGTTTACAGCTGGAGCATTATATCTGCCCGGGTGTGCTGTCTGTATTGGGCGGTCGGAGTGAATAATTAACTTTAAATTATCCGATGAGTTTTGTTCTAAGTTTTGTTTAAAACTTTGTGTATATATATTGTTCAGTGCGGTCTGTAGTTCTTTAATTAAATCAATGTTTAGCGTTGGAGCTATGTTTGACCGCAACGATAGCTGATCTGCGTCTGAAATAAAATAAATCTGCAAGAATTGCAGATTTTGGACTGATGGTTGTAAAAGACTACCTATACGGTGATAAACTTGGACCTCTATTTCAAAAGTGGCCATAAAATTTTGTCCTCTAATTTCTTTCGCACCAAACGAAGTCATTTGAAATAGGCTATTGTACCTACGTACGTTGGTTAGGAAATGTCTACTATGTAAATGATTATTTGTCAAAAGACTTTTTATTGGCTCTGGTGGCTCCTGCATTTTGGGAAGACTAACTTTTCCAGAAGAACAGCACAAACCATTAGGTTCATCGGCCCATTTTTTGGCAGAACATTTAGAGCAGATCTTAATGGCTCTGATTCGGACGGAAGACTGTTGAGCATAATCAATCTGTGGATCGTATGTGAAAGCCGATCTGTTACTATGAGCTAAAACTCGATTGCGAACTCTAGCCGTTGACGTCTGTTGTCTTTCTCTCTGATTTTGAAGGCGCTCGGAACGTTCAGAGCTCGATTCCCTAGCGCGAGCTTGTACATTTCTAATATTTTGTTCTTCAAGCCGCTGTGAACGCTAAATACTTGACTCTCTTGCACGCGATTGCGACGCTTATTCTCTCTGACTTGCAAGACGATTTTCAGTTTCTGATTGAGATTCTCCATGACGACGTATTTTTATTGCCCTAGCCTGTGAACTATTTCTAGAAATTTGAGATCTTGTTCTTTTGGGCATTTTAAAATGAGAAAAAAAACTAAACAGTAATGCAATGTAGTGTTTATACACACGCCGCCATGATGCCGATAACGGTCGTACATCACAGCCGTAGGCATTACGGACATATTATGCTAACTATTTCTCCTATGATCAATAGGCAATAGCCACCATTTTCAATAAACAAGAACCAATAATTATTATTTATTATTATAATAGCTTTAAAACCCATGGCAACTATTTTTAAACACAAATTTCTATCGTAAATCTCAAAATTCAAGTTTGAGCACCTCCCCTGAGTGATCAATTCACTTTTTAAATTAGCCTATATTCATCAATGATAATGTCGGCTTCTAATGGTAAAACAATTTTTAAAATCTGTCCAGTAGTTTCGGAGCCTATTCAATACAAACAATCAAATATTTCCTCTTTATAATATTAGTATAGAAGTATAGATATATTTTTTTATAGAATACATATTTATTATTGATTTTTTTTTCAAATATAGATTTTTTTATCAACTTTATATTTTTTATTTAATATAAATTATTTACTTAAAAGTTTTTATACTTTAGGTTTTCTAACCTAAGTTTAATAAAATCTAATTATAATAAAAAGCCAAGTTTAAAAAAAACCGAAAGTTTGAGTTATATATATTAATATATTATAATTTATTAGTCAATTAAAAATCTGTATTAAATAAAAATCTATATTTAATAAAAAAATCTTAATTTGAAAAAGAAATCAATAAAAATCTTCATTGAATAAAGAAAAATATACTTGATAAAACAATTTAACATTTTAAAAAAGTTCTGTATTTAATTAAAAAATCTGTATTAAATAAAAAAAATAAAATTGGATCATTTGTCACAGTTATACCTGCATAATCATGGTCATAATAATAAGAAAAAATATCCATGATATCAGGGCAATCTGACCCTTGATCTATTATATTGCCTATGGCTAGGTGAAATTGTTTACATTTATCTTCTTGTGTGTTCAACTATTTAATACAAATAATGATGACAACAATTCACCCCCTGTTATATTTGACCCTTTGGGTGGTTTTGCCAATGAATATGTGCAAATTAGCTTAAATATTTGAACAAATAATACCGAATCTGGGTGATCATTATAACCACATGAACTCCGCATCAATGAAAAGAATCTCTAGTAAATAGTATGATACATTTCAATATAAATAAATGAAGCCTGAAGGTTTTATTTTAAATATTTTAAATTAAATAAATACCTCTCAATTATCTTGGTTTAATCTAGCTGTCGTTAAAAATTGATAATCACAAATAAGCTCAAGATAGTTAAATATTTCTAGAGTGGCCTTTAGTGAAACTTTTAGACCAAAATACATATGTGTCATCAGTCAAAAAATTATAGTTGTTTTTTTTGGCATTGTCATGCCATTCATCCAAATAGTCTATAAAATCTTTAATTATCTGTCAGAATTGATCAATGATTTTATTAACACAGGTGTAAAAATAAAGCAACATTTTACTTTGACAACTGTGGCCAGTACCTACTTTATATTCAGGAGAAGCATTTGTAAGACTGTTGCTAGGAATTAGGGAACCCATATCCTGGATTAAACTATTTATTCGGCAGATAATTATAACTGATGGTCCACAAACAATTAAATCGATATTGAATTCTCTATAAATTTTCATTGCTATGGCAGTTTTTTCACTAAAAAACTATAGAAAAATATAATTAACTTATATCTTAAATGAAAAAAAATATTAATACATACACAGTATGCTCTGCCAACATTCATTTTTTGGTAGGGTTTAGGATGTATTTCATCATTACTTAAACTAGGACATATTTTTAAGTTAAAACCAAAAGGATTTTCAGAAGTAATTAATGGCATCCCAATGTTTTAGCTTCACTATTCCATCTGGTGTCTGTTAATCAGTACAACAAGTAAAGTTAAATAAAACTATATGATTATGTTTTAGTGTTGACATAATGTATATATAAAGTTTACATACCAGAATTTTGCAATGTGCAATGATATGTTTAATTTACATTTTAATTAATTGATTTTTGACAAATAAGAAAATATTTATGTTTAATAAATTTAATTATAGCATACCTTATTTAAATAATAATTGGTAAATTAAAATAATTAAAAATATAGAAGTATATAACATAAATTATTTATTTATTTATGAAATTATACTTAGACATATTTAGGTATGTGATAATATATTAGTATAATAAGTAAATAAGATAGATGTGATAGGGTAGTAGTTATTAAAAAAAAAACTATTAAAAACAAAATAGAAATTAAGTTAAACGAATCATTGCACTTTGATCTAATATTAAAAAACCTTAAATTTTATTATCCAAAATTCACTTTGTTTCACTATGCAATTTCTAAAATTTTTGATAAGGTGGGGAAAATCTGATAAAAACCATAATCTTCTTGATGAATCATAAATGTGTTCACAACTAACATTTTCAGAAGAAATTTCAAATTTTGTCCACATATCGAAATTCCATCAGTTGCAATGGCATCTATACCGAAACTTCTTCAAAAGAATAACACATTCAATAACAATCTTGTGCAACACTGTACTTGAAGCACAATCATAACTCAAAAACACTGCCAATGCCTGATACCATTTTCCTTGGAATGGTTGGTACATTAAGACCAAGGCATGATCACCTTTACTATTTTTCTGATGTTCAGGAGTATAGTTGCCCAAGTTTACCAAACCATTAACCTTTAGAGTTTTTTTATTAAATGAAACTGATTCACTCAATTTCATTTCATCTAATAATAGGATTATTAAAATAAAAATGACAAAATATAATGCTAGATATGTATACTTAAATTTGATTGCTAAGATAAAATGTATGAATAAAAAAATTTACATAGTTTTTCTTTGGGAGCCATACAATCCTCTTTTTTTGCTAAAAGATCTAAAATGACTTATTGAAAACCGTACTGACCAGAGATATATTTCCCTAAAGTATCTATACAAGGAGAAACTAATATTTTTCCTTGTACGAAGGTGTTCATAAACATTTCTACTTTTTATTTTAACCAATCATAAATCCAGTTAATAGAATAACGATTTCCTTTAGGATCTTTTAATATAGCAGCCTCAAAACAAGCACGTACTGCTTCTTGTTGACTTTCAGGAAAATTAAGTAATTCATTTTCAATTACTGTTGCAGATGCAGTAGCACATTTCTGTTTTAACAAGCCTACCTTTTTTTTCAACTTCAACACCTAGAAAAATATACATAGTAATTAGATTTGAAATTGAATAGTTGTATTTATCAATATTAATTTAATTAAGATTTTTAAAACTGCAAAGACAATCTTTATAAATAATTGAAGATTATATTAAAATGCCCACATTATATTTTAAAAATAAATTAATATACACGAAAAGAGAAAAAACATATAAACATATAGGACATGTGGATAATAATATAATAATTGGATCAATACAATATTAATAAAATAGTTAGACTACTAATATCTAATACTCTAAAATCTAACACTCATTCGTTAATTGTACTCAAATATTTTACAACACTGCAAAACTACATACATACGTTATTATTAAGTCTCCTATTCTTTCGAGTAATGTTTTTCACTCTACCAATGGTCTTCAGTTTCTTTAATTTTTGTTTTCTTTCTCTATGCCTTATAGTAGATATTAGCTGAAGATCTAGTATATTTTATCTCTTTCTTTGGAGCATATATTACAACAGAAATCTGATAACAAAGTGTCTGGTTTCTTTACATTTACATAACCATTGCATGCATCTGACTGTGGGCTACAAATATATAAGTACAAAACTATACAAACCCAAATTAACAAATTATTATATTATAATTTTTTTCAAAACCAGTGCCATTACAAGCTTGTAAATTATTTACTATAGCTATAATTTGTTCGATATCTCCAAGGTCTGTAGCAGTTTGCATTACTCCTTCAACATTCAACATGACAAATACCTAAAATATAGTAAATATCACTAAACACATTCTTTATAATACATATGGATAAATTTAAATTATTATTTATTATAATGTGATACATTCTACTTACCTGTATTTTAAGATTACTTTTGTATATGATAATTTTTTTAAACATCGTATCATTGTCATTATTAAGCCATCCAATAATCAAATCATCTTTTATTTTTGTAATAAATGTTGCATCAGGTAATATGGTTTTTTTCAATTGGTTTTCAATCTTATCTGGTTGTTTTCCATTTTTTGTTTTAGAAGACAGATAGAAAGGTAGATCTGGAAACAATGATGGAACTGCATTTTCTTTTAGTAAAATTCTGTCTTTTTCAATTTTTTTGATTGAACCATCAGCCATCTTAGTTTCAAAATACTTTATCAAACTGGTTTCATCAAAATGCTTCTCACACACACAGTCTATTCTTGGCCTCAAATTCCGAACGGATCGTGGAATTGCTTTAATCCATTGTGTTAAGACTTTAGGATCCTGTAATAAGTATAATATTAATTATATAGATAAATTATTGTATAGGTAGGTACCAAGTCTAGATGGTAATTAATTAGTGTTGCATTATAATACAATATATTATATTATAGGCACACCTGTTGGTGTATCAGCTACCTACAACATAATTCATATTATGTATCACAATACATTCTATATAAAAATGTAATAGTATAATATATTTGATTTTTAAATTATCAAAGTTTACCTTGGGCTCTTCAAACAATGTTTTGTTGCGAATTCCTAAGAGCTTGTTAGTAGACCTGTTACAGGGGTATAATTCTTTACGCGATGGCACAAAACAATTTCGTGACATGATTTAACAAAACAACTCAAACAAACTAAAAAACTTCAAAAATATATCTTGTTGTGTAATATTAATAACTACTTGTACACTTGTATAGTTTTAGAAACAATTATATAAGTATATAACAGAAAAAGTCAAGAAATTTCAAATGGCACTTGTTCTACTACTTGTTCTACTACTGCTCTGGTGGAAGCTACAAATTCGGGACCAAGTTTTTTCGGAACGGTCAGCTATGATCGGTGTCCTTACTCTAATGTTCATGATTTTAATATATTAGTGAGAGACTTGTCCGAAAAATTATAAGGACCCGACAAATGATAAGGTCCAAAGTTCGAAAAAGTAGTACCAAATGATTAAATCGAAATTACCTAATTAATTACTTATTCAATTATATAATTTATATTAATAAAAATTATATCATTATGATAAGAGTTATATTATGAAAAAAGACGTTATACAATGATTTCGCCCTTTTATTTGAAAACCAAAGCAAGGTATCATTACCTAAATGGAATTCATTATTAAAATATTGAGACAAATTAAAGTATGTGATATGATTTTTTTGTATTTTCAAACAAAAGCTGTTTCAAAAGCAAATATGGAAGTTATACAATTATTGAATGATAAAAATAAATTATTATTCATTGTCAATTTTAAAGAATTATGTTAAAATAAAAAACTATTTGTAAAATGTAATACACATCTCTATTCCTGTCTTCCAGTTTAAAGGTTATTTTTATTTGCAGTGTTCAACCATTGTCCTACTAGGAGAAATTGATCCGACCATAATTTTGAACAAATAGTATAAAATAATTGATACAAAACTAAAATTCAATTAAATGTTTTTAAATTGTATTAGCATAATATATAAATTCCATTGACTTTGTTAATACTTTAATATTACTAAATATGTTTCATGTGCCTATTTTATAAGAAGAATGACTTCTGATTATATGATTGTTAGACAATTGACAAATGCTTTATAATCATGTTTATCTATTTATTATATGCTTTACACATTAAACTACTTTATTATAATTGTTATTTGTAAAGAATATTTTACACAAATTAATATTAACTATTACAGTATTATTATAAAAACTTTTAAAATGTGTTAATTATAATAAATAAATAAATACAAACATGTATTATGTATCAATGTAAAATATGTATAATGTATCAATCTACAGAAATAATTAAAGATAATTAAAGATTTCCAACGCCTGAATTCAGGTTGGATAGGCAACCTCACACCTACCTTGTGACACTTAACGCCTGAGAAATCTCGGATAAACTATGTCCCCCTGAAAGAAATGCTACACATAGGCAACCTAACATACGGCAATGAATAGGAAATTGAGATTTGACACTGGGATCAAGGAAGTTACAATTTAGTTATGGAGACGGGGGGCTCTGTGGCCCGTCCGGTATGGTGCAATGACCACAGTGCATATTTTATAACACTAAGAGAGGTTCTTAAAATTAACTAAATCTACTGAATATGAGTAGGTTGTTGCCGTTGTTGCAATTTCGACGACCTAGGGTGGCCTCTCACAAACCCCCCTTAGGGGGCTGATGGACTTACTCAGAACAGCCGAATTGGGTTAACAGGTTCGTTCGAAACCTGGGTGGCCTCTCGCACAATCACTTGAGATTGCTGGCAGGCTTACTCTACGTTTGAGTCGACGATCGCTAGTTGATAGTGGACTTACGCAATTCCGAGTTAGACTGGGGACGTGAATATCCACTACTTGAGCGACTCTAATTTCCAGCGCAGATTCCGGATCAAGAGTAGGTGGTATTGAAAGAATACCGGCAATAACGTAACATGGGTTTGTACGTTGGTTTAATTAATTGAATTATATATTTTATTTTGATAATACCGGAAACTCGTTTCACATAGCGACGAGCAACCAGGAATACAACGATTGACATTACAAACTTGCCGTAATGGTGAAAAAAGACAATGAATATTGACTTACTTGAATCAATGGCAACGAAAAAAATAACAAACACAACAACACAATAGTTGTAGTAATATGTAGGTTAATTACAATGACAATAAAAACAATCGTAGAAAACAAAGAGATTATAAATGATAGAATCGCCGTATGACGACGGTAGTTTTATAACGACATTTCGGTGTGGCGCGGAAACATCAGCCATTGGCCTAAATATTTAAGATAATAAAATAGTTATTACGAATTTATAATAATTTTTTATTTTGACATATTATATATTATAAATTCTAATAAAGCTATTCTATAAAATAAAATATATTAATATAAAATGGATTAAGTCCGAAATTTCGAAAATATCGAAATAATAGTAATCTACTGCAGTATTTATTATTTTGTTGTAGGAAGGAAGAGCTGTTCAAAATACAGATATATTATGATGCAGATTTCACATCATATTGTGAGATTATATTTTGTCGATAAATTTTTATCGTGCCTCAGAAGTAATAGGTACCAATTATAGGCAGTGAAGCCTAAAAAGATTCCCAAGTATCTATATACTGTAACTGCATGATCATGAGGTCAAAAGTAAAAAAATCCTAATAGTTTTAAAAGACGTCTTGAAAAACAAAAAAAAAATTAAGAAAAAACGGGATATTTTACCCAAAATCGGTTTACGACAAAATCGATTTTGGTTTTTGACGTAACTCTAAAAAAATGACCATAGATACATGAAATTGTCACTGAATGTTTATATTTGTATTTTCTATACACGATAACATTTTCAAGGTATTTTGATTTGTTTTAAGCTGTTTACTGACATTTTCAGTTTAAAATTTGTTTAGGTTTTTTTTTCTATGAATGTCAATAACATTTTATTAGTGGGATAAAAAAGCTTAAACATTTAATACAAGGCTTCTAATATATTAGTAAAATGACAAATACAAATATTAAAATTCATGATCACAATTTTTTTTTATAAGCATTTAAAGTTCAACTCGATTTGACAAAATAACTAAAAATCAAGAAAATGTGTAAATTATTTTGAATTTGAAATACATAAATGTTTTTCATTTGAAATCTAAAATTTGAAAATTTAATACAAGATCCCTTATAAGTTTGTCAACCTTTATCAAAAAAAATTGTCTAAAAAAAAGTCAAATTCATTTTTTATGAGCGTTTGAAGTTCGAATTTTTACAACATTGGATATTCACTCAATTTCTCATGTAGTGATTTTCTTATTATGTTTCAATTAAAAAACAAATAACTGTAGATACATACAATTTAAACCATATGTTTATTTTAACAATTCCCATGTTTGATAAAATGTTCAAAACATTTTAACTCTTATTAAACTGTTTTGCAGTTATTTAAATTTTTTTTTTCTATAACTGTCATATAGTTTTATTTGGGTGGTCAAAACTCAAAAAGCGTAAAAATGTAATACAAGGCTCCTGATATATTGTTACTATGGCAATTGAAAAATATTAAAAATATGTACATGTTTTTTACAAACATTTAAATTTCGAATTTTGACAAAATGTAACAAATTTAAAATTTAAAAATGATTTTGTAGTAAATGTATAAAATGTTCAGTGAAAATCGTTCTTCTTATATACAACGATATTACATGTTGCCACCGCAACATAACAACTAATACAAATATATCTAATACAAAGTAAATATAAGTATATAGGAACAGCTGGTCACACACACACACTCGCATATCATTATTTTGTACTGTTTTATTATTGTTATTATTATCGTTGAATGTGTCTTGTGAGTTTTATAATATGTAGATAAAGCCAGAGCGTTATCGTGCTCCGCCTCGACGGATGATAAATAATATTTTAACATGACCGCCGTGATTTTTCTCTTTTACCGTACGTTGTGATGTCAAGACCGACACTGGCTTGTACAATTATTTTTAAAACATTATATTCCTTTTTGAATTTTGAACCAAATTCGTAAAGTGTTATATTATATTTTTTGTCGTGTCAGTAACTTATACTTTTTTACCATTATTTATTTATTTATTTATTTATTTATTTTACATTACGGGACTAACCCAAAGTACAGTTAACGGAATAAGATACAGACAAACATTATAATAAAATTGATATAAAACAAAGACTAAGGCTTAAAGACTAGAGAGGTTCTCATTTGCTAAACGCATCATTCGGTGGATAGGGTGGTTTCGGAAATAGTTAGTGGTGTGTCGAGGAACGTGATAGGGGGCCGTTAGTCTGGAAGATCTACATGGAATACGAAAGTTTACCTCAGCGAGAAGCTCGGGAGCATTTATGGTACCATTCGTAAGTTTATTTAGGAAGTTAATGTTGGCAAGGACTCTTCTATCGGAAATACTACTAAGTTGTAAGTGGTGTAAGACTGGGGAATAATCGTGAGGTTCATGATGGATATTAAGACAAAAGGATGCAAAATTAAGGAACTTACGCTGAACACGCTCAAGTAGGGAAGAGTCTGAGGTTGTATAAGGATCACAAAGAATGGAACCATATTCTATTATCGGCCTTACAAGCACACAGTATAAATTGTTGAGAGTATAGGTTAGATTGAAATTAGAAGAGAAGCGTTTTGTAAAACCTAATGTCTTTAAAGATTTACAGGTGACGTGCTCAATGTGGGAGTGGTAGTCTAAGTCGGAAGTTAGAAGGATACCCAAATCTTTCTTTACAGTAACTCGTGTTATGGAATGGTTGTTAAGGGAATAATCGAATAGAATAGTAGCTTGGCGTCTAGTAAAGGACATAATCTGACATTTGCTGATGTTGAGGTATAGTCCATGGTTCTCTAACCAGGTGGATAAACAATTGAATTCACTTTGAAGGCGTATGCAATCATCAATGGAGTTGACGCATGAAAATAATTTAACATCATCAGCAAAAGCCAAAAAACGGCAGTGCTTAAGAGCAGTATTCAAGCCGTTAATAAAAATAGCAAATAGAATTGGAGAAAGATGACCACCTTGAGGGACCCCTGAGGTAACGTTTATAAAACTTGAGCGACAATCTAAAATTTTTACCCATTGCTTTCTTGTAGTTATGTATTATTTGAACCAAGATAGTTGCGGTTTGCCGAAGCCTGCTTTGTAAAGAACGTCAATGAGAATATAATGGTCTACTTGGTCAAAATCTTTGGAGATGTCAGTGAAAATTACATCTACTTGAGAATGGTTTTCAAGAGCCTTTAAAGTGTAGTTGTTAAATACGATACTATTGAGAGTGGAGGATCTATTAGGCCGAAAGCCATATTGCTCATCAATAAGAATAGAGTTAACTGGAGATTGAATACTACGGACAACTAGGTATTCAAAGAGCTTTGCAAGATGACTTAGAACAGATATAGGCCTGTAATTACGGATGTCATCATGATCTCCGGTTTTGTGGATAGGAGTAACAGAATATAATTTCCAAATGTCAGGGAAGATACCGTGATCAAGTGAGCGTCTAAATATTATCCATAGGGGGACTGAAATTACAGATTTGATATTAGCTAAGAAAGAACCAGGAATTCCATCCGAACCAGCACTTGTAGTGTTTGATAGGATTTTTAATTTAGTTTCTATATCGGAAACTGAAAAGTGACAGTTACTAGGCAATGGGTGGAAAAGAAATGGGGTACTAGGTAAGGCAGAGCTACTAGATGGTTTGTAAACGAAAGCGAAGTAAGTGGAGAACATGTTAGCTATTTTTTCCTTACCTGAGTTTTGTTGAGCGTCTAGATGCATGACATTAGGTAGCCCAGAGCTTGAAGGACTCTTGCGTACTAATTTCCAGAAAGATTTTGGGTTGCTATAAATTTGGGATTCAATATGAGTTAGGTAATTATTGTGACATTTTCTGGACAAGTATTTAAACTGTACACGTAATTTAGAGAATGCAGAATAGTCCTGCTGATTGTGTGAAGCTTTGAAAGTGGCATGTGCTCGGTTTTTAATGAACACTAATGTTTTTAATTCCTTTATGAACCAGGGAGGAAACTTTGACGGAGTAAAACGAATTTCGGGAACGAAGTTGAGTATAGAATAGTGTAAAGCATCATACAGGCAATAAGCTGCTGAATTTGCATCAAGGTTGAGTAAGGTTGAGGACCAATTGAAAGAATTTAGGAAAGAAATTATTTTTTAATAGTCAGACTTGCGAAAGTCAAAAAATGTATTGGAGTTATTTAAAAAGGGTATATGATTGATGTTCAAAAGTGAAATCCCTAAAGCTCTGTGAAAGGAATCACAGGGAACGAGATGGTTGAGACTCTTTTCAACAGAGATATTTGCAATATTTGAAAATATTAGGTCAAGTGTGGATTGAGATGAGTTGAGGACAGAGTTATGCTGGAAAAAGTTTAAGGACCCGAAGGTTTCGAGAACACAGGAGCCAGAAGAACCAGAGGTCGAAGAGAAAGTTAGTCCATCAGAGTCGTTTGACCAAGTTAATCCAGGTAGATTATAGTCGCCACAGAATAAATAAATATGGGCTCGTATTGATTAAGGATTCAACCGTTTCCATGTGAGATTCATATAGGAGAGAGGGACTAGAAGGAGGAATATACACTATATACACAACATAATTAGTGTTCTTGTAGTGGAACCCTATAAATAGGTGTTCTACTGAATTATTAGAGACAGTTATTGGGTGAGATATGATATCTTTCCGAATAGCAATGAGAACCCCACCGCCCCTTTTTAAGTTACTCGTAAAGTTACTTCTATCACATCTATATACAAAATAGTTAGTTAATCCTAATTCACTAGATGATATATTACAATTTAACCATGTTTCGGTTAAAGAAATAAATATAAAATTAAAGCTAGATACATTACAAATAACATTGTATAGTTTAGTTCTTAATCCTCTGCAATTCTGGTAGAAACCAAAAGATTCAGTGAGGGCGTTGACAGAGGATGTGTTTAAGCGGCTAGTTGACTGGTGGGAGAGAGACGCCCTCTGGTGTGGTTTTTTGAGATGGAAGAGATGATTTGTGGAATTCCGTTGATGTAGTTTATGGATAAGTTAAGTTCCCCGTTTTGTTTGCGATGATCCATCTCTTCGTGAAGTTGACGTAGTAACTTACGTTCGAGTTTAGACTTATCTCGAACAAATTTGATGCCGGGTGGAAGATTAATATGACTCTTTCTAGCTTCACTAAGCGAAGACAGAAGGCATGCTGCTTCAGCCTTAGATTTAAGGATGATTTTTAGAGGACGAGGGGTGTTGGTGACATTTTTTCCGAGCCTGAATAGTTTAGCTTCAGTAGGGAATTTGAACGACAGATTGGAGAATACATCAGAGACGGATTTCGTGTCATCAGCAATTCTTTCTTGAGGCATGCGTGAAGTGGATTCAGTGAAACCATAGGCAATTACATTAGAACTACATTTATCACGTTCAGAGAGTTCTTGGATGAGTTCAAGTAGAGGGGGTTGATGGGAGTACTTGGTGTAGATTCAAGTAGGTGTATTTTGCTTTTCAAAGCAGTTAGTTCAGCACGAAGATTGGAGTTTTCAGCTTTTAGATCGGATATTTGATTTGAAATGTTACCAAGGTTTGACTTGAGTACTTCGAACTGAGCAGATTGTTGAGCACTGGTTTGCTGGTTTAATTTTAGAAGTTGTTGGTGAGATGATTCCAATTTAGCAATGGCTTTGAGAATATCATCAGATTGAGAAGACGACAATGCACTCCGGGTGATCGGTTTATTACTAGTACCGGTAAGGGAGAGAGGAGAGATGTTTGTTTTCTGCGGCATAATGAATAGGGACGTAAATAGAAAATAGATTGCAACCAATGATACACTGGCGGAAAGTAGGTGGCAGTAAGAGAACGGCTGCGAATATTAGGAAAAAACGATGTTCCGACTCCTCCACGCAGTATGCGAGAGACAAGACTAACGCATGCGAAAACACTTAGAAGGTCACTGATAACGGAGCGAGGCAGTAACGCACGTCCGTTCATTATCGATGATAGAACTGTACTGAGCCATATGAGCCATAGTGGAAATGTAGTAAATTATTTTGTTGGAGAGTGCGTTAAGCGCCGAGTATACGGCTCGTATTGGACGCTGCAGTATTAGCACAGCCTTGCATCTATTTATTTATTATTATTGTAAGCCATAAGGGCAATTTATACTTATATTATTATTATTATTATTATTATCTATTTAATTTGGGTGTAAAGTTTGTCAGTGTGTGAGTCGCATGTACTATTATTTATTTATTTTACATCATTTATTATAATTGTATAGCAGAGGAGTACAGGACCAGCTTACCAGCCTGTGCTTCACAAACTGTGAGTTTTTTAATTATTATTTGTTTTACCAGAAGGATAACATTGTTTTTATAGCGGCTCAAATACCCTTTTTATATCATCTTGTTATATCGTTTTGGTTGTACCAGCAGGGCCAATCAATATTATAATTAAATTATAAATTTTATTCTAGTTGGCCATAAGGGCTGTGATTTATTATTATTATTATATCTTTTACTTTTGTGTTGAGATTTTTATTATATATTTTGTACTGCTATTATTCAAATTAGTGTATTATACAGAAACTGGTAATTTGCCAGAAACCATGTTACCATTTTTTATTATTTTTATACACACTCACGCACATACAAATATTTATACACAAATACACATAATTATACAACACGGACTACATAGCCGATAGTAATTGCTAGGCGATCCCAACCACTACTGTTCGAGCGGGCGCGATACGATTGCGCGCGGTACCTTTTTAAGCGTACGATTGCGCGCGCTATATTATTTTAACTTTTAAGCAACGTTGCCAAATATATAGGTCCATGGTAAATCCGTAGGATACCATAGTAGATTATAGTAGATTATTTATTACTTATTTTTGCCGATATCAGACAAAATCCCATCACTAAGAATGAATTGGTTATATTATGTATCAAAAATATTATCGTAAATGTCCATACATGTACGAATATACCTATACTATAATCGTGCATGATGTGACTATATCAATTAACTATCAGTTGTGTTCGGTTCTAATAATAGTTTTAAAAAAAAATGTGTCAACTATAATATTATATTATTTATTTTTAGGACTACAAACGGGGCTGAAAGTTTCCATAGTACATATAATGCACAGTTTAATAGTGCTCATCCACCAATATTTGTCGTTATAGCTACCCTTATGGAACCTCAGGCAGAAACAGTTACCAAATTATTAACCATTTCCAAAGGTATAATAAAACCAAAATCGAATGAAGAATCAAGGAAAATTGAAAATTTGAAAAATGAACACAAACATTATGTAAACAATAAAACACCAGAAAATTTACTAAAGTATTTGGCCATAGTTGGAAATAGGTATCGGGGGTTTAAAATGTAATATAAATATTGATTTACGAGTATTATATTTTTTCAATTATTAAATTTCTTTATTTTGTATTATTTTATTTTTTATTATTTACGTTAATTTTTTAATTTTTTTTTAAATAACATTTTTTTTATATTATTAACTTTTTGTATTTTTATTATTTACCTAATACATTTGGCAACGTCGCACCCAATTTCACGCGCAATCGTACGCCTTTGAGTAATTAAAATGTTGTCTTTTGTTATTCGGGCACTGCGCGCAATCGAATACCTAAAAAGGTAAAACGCGCGCAATCGTACTCCGCCGGTTCGAGCTATTACACCATTACACACCCAGCTTGTTCTCCATATTTCTATTAAATTATTTAATGGTTAAAAATGTATACAATTTTTAATATATACATATAGCTTAGAATTGAAAGTTTAGAATAAGGCATCTCATAAGTAGTTCATACTGTAACCAAAAAATCTAAAAAATACTTTAACAGGTTTTTTTATGGATATTTTAAGTTTAAATTTTTATGAAATAAGGTTTTTAAACGAAGAATAACAATTTTAATGATTTAGTGGCAAGTTAAAAATAATATTCGTGTTACGTGGGTGCTTGAAACTTTTGAAGTATATTATTATATTGTATAGGTACCTACAGTCTTAAAATTTTTTCGTCAAAAACTAATTGAACCTAATTTAAAACCTAATTCAACCTGACATGTATTTAAAAAATTCTCCAACAAAGCAAAATCATAACTATGACACTGTTTCTATTGACTTATTATTTTACTTATATAGTATATAGGTATAAGTATATAACCTTATATCGTATATTTTCATATAAAATATATTATATAATTGATTGCAATTAAATTATTGACTATCCAGGTTTTTTGATTTCATAAAGGTACCTATAATGTATTAATGCCGTTGAACGGTTAAACCCATCCACAGTTGGATAATATACATAATTTATGTTATTGTTTTAAGTTATATTGTATGTGATAAATTATACATACTGTCCTTACTGCTGTAATTTTAACCGTTTTGTGTTTGTTCATGATTTATTCTATATCAAACTATCTAACTGATTATTCACTTTTTTTCTATGAACTACGACTGATTAATGTTATATTAAATTATATATATTATTATTTATTTTATACATATTTTTCTTACACTGACTACACGGCAATCTTCTCATCCCATTCCGATTCCACAACAGCATTCCAAAACCTCCAAATACATCTTGATAATATTTCAAAATGGTCCACCAAATCTAGAAAAAAAATTTTACATTCCTTTTACTTTAAGAAAAGCTGTTCTACCTCCAATCTTTTTTTCAAAACAATCTAAACCAAACCACAACTCAAATAAAATAGTATTTACTCAGGTCTTATTTTAGACAAGCGTCTAGCCAGTTGCTACAACTCAAAATTGAAAGAAAAGCTCTTAACACCTTCATATTTTATGGCCTATCCTCAAGTCCAAACTCTCTATTGACAACAAATTATTAATATACAAATCAATGTTAAAACCTATCTGGGCCTGTAACATCCAAATATGGGGATATGAAAAGCCTTCCAAAATACGGACTATACAAGCCTTCCAGTTTATTTTCCTTCGCAAAATAACATCTGCGCCATGTTACGTCTCAAACCTCTCACTAAATAAATATCTTAAAATTGAAAAAGTCCCTAAAGCAGCTAAAAATTACTATAAAAATGTACATACACAAACAGTTAACCACACAAATCCATTGATTTCTAACTTAGCCAGTGAATTCATGCCAAATAACAAACCACGTCGATTAAAAAGACACTGGTGTCGAAATCTCCTGAATCCCGACCTGCACTAGTTAAAAAAAAATAAAACTCTCTACCCCAAGTCAGAGGGTATTATTCACACTGGTGGGCCTCACTCCTCACTCCATTTCATATTTTGTACCTTATATATCAAATTTACTTATTGTTTTGTATGTAATTATTACAGATTGTAAAAATCCTATTTTCATCTAATAAAAAAAAAAAATATTTATGTATATTTTGCCTTGATAGTTGATATCAGTAATTAATAAAATAATAATCATACATTTTTACTATAGTTGACTAATTTTTAAAATGTACCTCTTATCATGTTTTGTTTACAAAACAGATAACATCTTTACTCTTCATTGCAGCTATTTAGTTAAGTTTTACGCCGATAATATTTTCAAAACAGATTTTATTTTGTTGTTAAATAATTGTTCGATCCTCTAGTCCTAATTTTAATTTATTATTTTTATGTAATAAATTATTAGTATCCTTATTCCCTCGTTATAAAAATTTCAGTTTATACGGTTTTATTTTGTTTACTGTTATTGGCAACAATGTTTTAAACATGAAAATTGTTTTAATAATAATACAATAACAATTATATTAGATAATCAGATATTTTATTTTCACACAAACCTTTTACCTTTGCTTATCCGGATAATGACAACTATATTATGAATATTTATATTGAAATTGAAATTTTATAATAGATTTATTGCATATATTTTTTTATTTTTTTTTTTTTATATTGAAATTAGAATTATGAGGAAATTAGTCAAAATTGTGAACATTTTAAAGTTAATATTTTGAAATTAAACATTCTTTAATTAACAGTTTAATACAAGTTTCTTCAAAAGTACCTAGTTTGACTGAAATCAAAAACTACTGGAAAAAATAAAGGCTCATTATTTTTCATAGATATATGTAATTCAATGAAACTTTTGACAAAAATAGATACATAAATAATGAATAACAGTTTTAGTTATTTTGTTGAAATTCAAAAACATTTGTGGTACTTAAAATATTTACGTATTCTATATTTTACTATACACAATACACAATGACATTTTAAAAATATTTAGATTAATTTTAAGCAATTTCCTATTTATAGTTTATACCATATAACTATTAATAATAATAAAATATAATACAGAGATCGATTTTTTAAAACATGCTTCTCTATTGGTTATTTGTATACTTGAATTATTAATTGAAGCTTCAACTTTTTTTTTTTTTTTTTTTAAATGGCGTTTATTGAAAATTTATAATCTGTACATTAGATACAATAAGTAAATATGATAAGTATAGCTAAAAACAAAAACAATGGCTTTGAATGACGTGTAGGAAGGCTCGCAGTCGAGTCACCCTTTTACAGTGAAATTAATTTTTATATGTAATAATGTATAAATGTGTTTTATTGATTAAGAAGATCTCTGCACCAGTTTCGTTTGAGACGTCTTGTGGGGTTGTCAGGAAGCATTTTGGAGGCCAGTTGTGAAATGAGGTGGTTGTGGTTCCTATGGAGTTTCCCATGAAACCTTTTGTAAAAATTAGTGGCTGTGTCGTGGATGGTTTTGATTTGGAGTTCATCGTGGAGTAATTTGTTCGTTACGTACCAGGGAGCTTTAGCAATGATACGGAGACAGATTGATTGAAAAGCTTGAATCGTTTGAGTATTGGATTTTTTGGCTGGGCCCCAGAGTATGATGCCATATGTCCAAATGGGACGGAGGAGACATTTGTATATAAGAATTTTGTTTTGGAAGTTGATGTTGGATCTTAGTAAGGGCCTGAGTAGGTGAAGTCTGCTGTTTAACTTTTTTCGCTTGTCCTTAAGATGAGGACCCCAAGTAAGTCTTCTGTCGAGTGTAAGACCGAGATATTTGACTTGGGTGCAGTGCGGAATAGTAGAGTTGTTCAAGGTGATCGGAGGGCAGTCTAGTGGTCTTAGAGAAAAGGTAATATGCGATGATTTGGTTTCGTTGATTTTGATCCCCCATTTGTTGAACCAAGACATAAGGGTGTTTAGGTGGGTTTGGATTTGTTGACTGGCAATGACAGGGTCAGCATTTGAGGCAAGTATGGCTGTGTCGTCTGCGTACGTTCCGATGAGAGTGAACTGGTTAACTGGTATATCCGCAGTGTAGAAAATGTAGAGAAATGGGGCAATGTCACTGCCTTGAGGAACGCCTGCTAGAACGCTATGTTGGGTTTGGCGTTTATTCTGACTTTAAACGATCTGTTTTCGAGGTAAGATTTTAGGAGTAGGTAGTAAGGGGCTGGGAGAATTTTTTTGAGTTTGAACAGTAATCCTTGGTGCCAAACGGTGTCGAAAGCCTTCGCAACGTCTAGAAAAACTCCCGAACAGTATTTTTTTGTTTCAAGTGCCGAGGAGATGAAATCAGTTACGCGGTGAAGTTGATGGGTAGTTGAATGATTGGAACGAAATCCGAACTGAATGTCAGGCAGGATATTTTCTTTTTGTGCTATTGACATTAGCCTTTTTAGGATTATTTTTTCAAACATTTTGCCAAATGCCGGCAGGAGACTAATTGGTCTGTACGAGGTAGGGAAGTTAGAAGGTTTTCCTGGTTTCAATATTGTTATGATAATGGAATGCTTCCACGTGGGGGGGAAGTATGAGAGGCGAAGTAGGGCGTTGTATATGTAAGTCAGTCAGATAATTGATTTAAGTGGGAGGTTCTTGATAATTTTATTTGTGATTTTATCATGTCCAGGTGACTTGTTATTTTTCAGGTTTTTAATAATGTTGGAGACTTCGGCAGGAGTTGTGTGACAAGCTGGTAGGGCCATTGGTAGGGGAGAGAGTAGAGATGTATTGACTAAGTCAATGCGATTTAGACTGGGGAGTGAAGAGTGTGAGGCTTGAAAGAGTCAGCGAGGTGAGAGGCTAATAATTCGGCTTTATCTTGATCATCAACTGCTAGTGAATTGTCTTCTCGGAGTAGTGGTGGGAGAGTTTCCTTATGTTGGAGTAGGGACTTGGTTTTTTTCCAGAGTGTGCCCTTGTTCGGTTAGAGAGAAGCAAGGTGAGATTTATATAGTTCATTTTTGTGGATCTTGAGGATAGATTTGAGTTTATTAGAAAGGGAGTTGTATTTTTGTCTGTCCACCGGATAGTGAGAGTTTTGCCAGCGGTTGCGGGCTCTGCGTTTTTCCGTTATGAGTTGTCTAATTTCAGGTGTGATAAGATATTCTGATTTTGATTTTTGCACAGGTATGGAGGCATTTTTTTTTTTTGCGTTGAGTATAGTTTCTGAGAAATTTCTGATGGCATCGTCGATGTCTGCATGAGATTTTAGCTTGATATTGAGATGTGAGTTACGAGTCATGATGCTACGAAACCTTGGCCAAATAATTTGAGATGTATTATTATTGTTATGCGATGAGATTGAGGCATTTATTTGAATTAGGACTGGAGTGTGGTCAGACGCTGGATCATTTAGGTTGGTTAGTTTTGCCTGGAGATGATTTGGAAGGGTAGAGATGAAGAAGTCGAGAAAATCTGGGTTGCGGTTCAGGTGAGAAGGCCAATATGTTGGTGCGTGCGGTGCATGCATTTTGGCTTGTTTGGTTCTAATAAGATTCTGTAGAGAACGGCCTCGGGTGTTGATTGTTGCGCAGCCCCAGCAATGATGTTTGGCATTGAAGTGGGCTCCAAGTAGGAATGTATTATTTAGCGTGGATAGATATTGTAGGAGTTCATTTTCAGGGAATTTTCGGCCTGGAGGAAGGTATGCAGAACCAATGGAGATTGGTATTGAGTCAATAAGCAAGGAAGTGCTTGTTATTTGCATATCGAGTGATGTAGAAGGTTGGGATGGAGTGTGCGCTATTTTGTTAGATATAATTAGCGCTGCGCCACCATGGGCGGTACCATCGGGGTGGTCAGCCCTGAGAATGTTGTAACCGAATATTTTGAAGGCTGAGTTTTTAGTTAGATGCGTTTCGGAGATCATGGCTATGTCGACTTGGTTTTCGATTAACGATATTTGTAGTTCATTTATATTGCTTAGTATACCATTTGCATTCCATAAGAGTATGGTGATAGGTTTGGTAAGTTGGTTAACGGCCATCCTTGATGAATTTCTCGATGACGGTCGTGAGGAGAGAAATCATGGGATTGATTATTGTCTTTAATTCATTGATGAAGGAAGAAAGTTGATTAGTTAGGTTATTTTCAGCAGGTGTCTCTTTTTTTGGACAAGTGGTTTGCATGACTTCCCTGCGGTTTGCTGGTGTTGTGGGTATTGGGAAGTGGTGGGAAATTTTGTGAGTTGAGTTTATCTTGAGTGGAATTAGATTGAGGTTTGAGGAGATTTATTATTATTTCTTTGTGAGGGAGTAGTATGTAATTTTCTGTGTTTTAATAGGTCCTTGTGTGATTGGCAGCCTCTATAATTAGCCGGATGGGAGCCACCGCAAAGAGCGCATTTAGCTGGTTCGGAACGGTCTTTTTGACACTGGTTTGATTCGTGACCGTTTCCACAACGGACACATCTTGGATTATGAAAACAGTAACTGCGGGTGTGGCCGTAGGATTGACATCGCTGACATTGAGGGATTTCTTTTTTGACGTGCGGAGTCTCAACTTTGACTTTAGAGTAACAGAGAAGTGTTAATTTAAAAATGTCTTGATTTGACTTCGATTGTTCTAGATCGACGAAAAATAGGGGCAGTGGTGTTTTGGTGGATTTATGAAGTACATTAGTTATGTCTTTAACTTGAAACCCAAGTTCCGATAGTTCTTTGGACATAAAGTTTATGTCAGAAGAGGGGTGAAGATTTTGGATGACTATTCTGTATGGTTTGTTTTCTTTAGATTGATATGAATGAAAGGAGACATTTTCCTCTTTGAGGTACTTAATAACTGATCTGAATGAATCGGGGCTAAATGTTTGAACTTTAACACCTTTTGTGGTACTTTTGCAGACAAAACTAGAGGCGTCAGTTAATTCTTTAAGTTTGTCGCATAAATTATTGTAATTTAGGATCTCTTCAATAAAGATAGGAGGTGGAAGATTTATTTTGATGTTATTAGTATCATTATTGATATCAGTGGGTTGTTCACTAGTGGTATCCATATGCTGATTTTTGTTTTCGTTATCGTTTTTATTTCCATTTTCAGAAGTGGAAGCAAGCGGTTCGTATCGATTTTTGGATGTAAAGAAAACATTGTTTGATTTTTTAGATGGAGGGGAATTTGCTTGAGGTGATCTGTTGCGATTAGAATCAATTATGTGCCAGTTAGGTTCATTATTAGTGTGTGTAGTCGGTGACTTATTAGCGAGGCGTGCATTTTGCTTGGTTTTAGAGATAGTTAACGGAGGTAGTTTCGGAGCCATTAGAAGTAGATAAGATAAGCGAATAAGTGACCTTGGTAGGCAACAACCGTGCGCGACGGCCGTTATCTAGTACGTTATATTTGGACGTTATTCGTTGTATGAAATAATATAAACATAATACCTGTTATGTGAAGACTCGTCTTTACGCTATCGAAGCTATAAATGCTGAGCGATACGGAAAACATACGTGTTACTCTGACGGGAGTCGAACACG
>CARXXK010001098.1:1507036-1752122 GCA_949089665.1 Macrosiphum euphorbiae
AGAAGTGGTCTTCGTTCTACTACTGGACATTACACGGCTAGCGCACTAAGAGAAAATGGTCAATGGGAATCATACGAAGCTCAAAGTCAAACCGTAAACATAAACCATAAACTATGGCAATGTAACAGATAACGACACCGCTCACAATCAATCTTGCGACAACCACTACTCCATACATTGATGCATTCTCTAAGATTTTAGATAAATTCATATTCGTTATCAATCCTCTAATCACTCTAATCACTTCTGTTATCTCCAAGCTTATTGATACTAAATTAAATTCCTAACTCCTATATTTCTAACTCTCTCCTCACCCTTCAATGGAAAGCTAAAGGTACGGTTTCGTTTCCGCAGTTGGCTGCAGCAGTCATATAAAATACCAATGCACCAAATACCAGTCGATTGCAGACTACTAATTCTCAGACCAGTCATGCCGTCGCCTGATGCAGTTAACTGCGTTAACAAAACTGTACCTTCACAGACTAAAGAATCACATTAATTAACTCTTCCTCATCATTCATTAAAAATAATTGACATTGTTCTTATATCTTAAACACACTTCACCACCAAGTCATACGTTAATATCCCTAGTTATGATTCCTATCGTGCAAACCACTGTAGTAAACCGTCAGAGTCGCTTTCCTATAATTATACATCATAAGGACTTTGCACTATATGATATATTGATCAACGACTATACCACGCCCTGAGGTTTATTACATACTTCAAAATCGCATAACGATTTCTAATAATACATATTGCCAAATAAATCAGTTCACAACTCAAGGTTTATTCGACAACTTTTAACATTTACGCCGGTACCTTTCAAACCGCCGGTATTCCTTTGATCCACCTCCGAGTCTCTACCGTGTACCTAATAACCTAGGGAGACTTTGTATATATACGAGTCTCCGTCTGTATCTAAATTAGAATTAGTTCAGTGCTAGTACGACGTACATACTTGTAAGTACTTAGTATTAACCACTAATCTCTCGGGCAGACGCTTATCGCTCTGTCCTCAAATTTCTATATTCAAATGTAATACCATTATATTATTATTAACTTTAAAATAAATTACTTAAACTATAACGTTGTAACTTGTAACTCTGCAACCTTTTCTCCTACTCAATCATCAACGTCGTCAAACTCAAAATATAAGCGTTAGTGAGGGATCACTACACCACCCTGACAACACTGCACATGCAGGAGCAAAAATATATATAAAATCTTCACTTAAATACATAAAACTTCCAGACTTCATATTCGATGTCATCCAGTCCTGCAAAATATCTATGATACTTAATAATATCCCTATCACATTCGCAGCTGTTTATTGTCTACCGAAACACAAAATCTCTCCTGTCAGATTTACTGAAATTTTCTCCACACTCAACAACAATTACATCATGGGTAGAGATCTAAATGCAAAACACCAACAGTGGGGCTGTCACGCTTCAAACCCCAGAGGAAATTCTCTCTTATAACCGCTATTAACTACCAACTCTAATGTCATTGCACCTCCAAATTACAAGTACTGGCTTAACTCCCATCGAAAAGGGCCATACATCCTGGATATTTTCGTCACTAAGATTCCAAGAAATCTCCACACTCAAATATTTAATCTCATTGGTCCATGCTCAGACCATTCAACAGTAATGCTTCTTCATGACTTTCGTAGAAACCCAACGCCTCAGCTCTATCTCAATTTCAAACTGACTGTGAACAATTTAGTACAATTCTATTCGAAAAAACTTGCCTTAAACTCCGCTTAAAGACTCCACCTGATATCGATGACGCAGTAAACCTACTTACAACTAATATTAAAACCTCTGTGTGTAACTCAGTCAAACCTGTGCCCTCGCACGTCAATCCTTCCCCTCATCTCCCTTCCTACATAATAACTCTCATCTCACAAAAACGCCACGCTTGCGTTATTTGGCAGAGAACTCGATACCCTATGGATAAATTATATTACAACGCACTTACCCAAAAGTTGAAATGTCTGCTAGCTAACCTTAAATAGGAATCTTACACAAACTATACTTCTTCTCTCACTTTCGTAGATTTATCCCTATGGAAAGCAACTAGGAAACTACTACAAATTCACATTCCACCCCTACCATAAGTAAGGCTGATGGTAGCTGGTCATTGTCCGAACAATCTCAAGCCAACATATTTGCCAACCACCTATCTTTCACATTTCAACCACACCATAATATTATCTCTTCAACCAAAATCTAAGAAGTTGAAAGCTATCTTAACCCTCCTCTTCCAATGTATCCTCCTCTTAGAGATTTTTACAATAGTGAAGTGAATTTAATCTAAAGAAAACTCACCCAAAAATCTCCTGGTTTTGACCTAATTTCAGCGGAAGTAGTCAAATACCTTCCCATTAAAACCATAATTTTCCTACCAAAAATGTATAATGCTATGTTTCGTTTATCACACTGTCCTATATTATGGAAATACTCTATCATAATACTCACAATACTCAAAACTTCTAATTCCTAGCCACTACTATCTGATCCTCAAATCCTACCTCGAAGATCGGTTCTTTTCAGTACGTGTAGGTTCTTCCTTTTCCTCTTCTTTTGTAATAAAAGCAGGTGTAAAACAAGGTGCAGTAATCGCTCCCCTACTCTTCAATCTATACATCTCTGACCAGCCTACTTCAGACCATACTTTATTCGGTGATTTTACCGATGACAAAGTCATATTAACAACCAGTCCAGATCCTGTTTTAGCCTCCTCATACGTACAAGATCATCTCAACTCCCTTGAATTGTTTTACAAAACATAGGGAATAAAAATGAATGAAACCAAATCCATAAACGGTACCTTTGCACTTCAGTCGGAGTATCCCAACATCTCAATAATCAACCACTTCCTCCTGTGTAGTGTATACGTTACCTTGGTATCCTTATTGACCACCGTCTCACCTGGATACCTCACATAATTAGCAAAACCCGTACGCTTAATGACCGCTTCCGACTCCTTCGACTACTTCTAACATCAAAGCACATGGAACTCTCCAATAAGCTCCTGCTTTACAAACTCCTACTCAGACTAATCTGGACTTATGGAATTCAACTATGGGGCGCTGCCAAAATGTCCAACATCAACCGCATTCAAAGATTAAAATCCAAAACTCTATTTACAATTCTAACAGCACCATTCTATGTCTCTAACCACACAATCCACTCTGATCTCAAAATACCATTTGTCTCTGAACTATCCAAAACTCACTTTAAAAGTTTCAATAGCCGCCTAGCCCACCATAAAATCCCTTTATCTCCGATCGATCATCTACTTATATCCCAGGTAACCTAATTAAAAGATTTAAACGACAGTGGTGTCACCACCTCCTAGCTTAATTTAAAGTCCTACTCATGTCGTAGTACCTCCGCTGGGAGGCCTCTACATTACATCCAATATGCCTTTTTATTTTTCTTATTTTAACATTTTAACCCATCAATTGTTCTTATTGTTCTTCTTTGTAAAAGATTGAATAAAAAAACCTATAAATCAAAAAAAAAAAAAAATTGTTCATATTATTAGATATTTATAATTTGTTGTAATCAAATTAAACTCAAATAAATCAAAACAATTTTGCACAATTCTATAAGTGATGGACGTCTCAGAAGCAATTACATACTGAACATTGAAAGGAGGAGAACTTCCGAGATAGATGTAGAGAAGATCATTGACAACTTTTCAAACAATTTTGTTAGATAATTTACAAATGTTTGAAATTATACTATAATACTATTTTTATAAAAATTATACAATTAAATATTTTTGTTTTTCATTTAGATAGCTTAATATAATAATTTATTTACATTTTGTATATTTAGGCCCCAAATTAAGTTTTGCTCATCAGTTACATAATGTGTAATTTCGGCACTGGAGACTAATATCAATGAAAGCCTACGTGGCGCTACATTTCAAAATACATTTCTACTCCAAAAGAATTGACATATGATTGCCAATGGGCAATAGCTAGGGAATATTGTAGTTTTTTTATTTAATTATATTTGAATGAGTAATAATTCAATAAATAAAAATCGAATTATGTTATAACACAGTTTCTACGATACATAGATTTAGGTAAGCAGTGACTTAAATTGTAATTAATAGATGATGAGTATGCGTTTATATACATTTTTTAGAAGATTTTGAATTTAATTTTTCATGCAAATGGATTTATTAAAATAACTAAATACTAATTTTATAATTAAGATTGTAAATATTTTGTTATTATGGAAATAATGAATTCAAATTTGTTTAGTTTTTTTCTATAACTGTTGATAAAAAAATATCTGCTAGAATTGCTAGGTTGAAAGTTAGAAAATGTAAAATACCTATGATTTCTCATAAGTAATAATTATGATAACTTTTAAATATTGAATATAGGTACATGGATAGAATTTTTAGTATAAGCACATTACAAAACTGATCAAAATCTCGATAATTTTTAAATTATTTTGTAGTTATAAATTAATATATTCCAGATTTTAATTGAAACGACTCGAGAATTTAATATACAGTTAATGATATCAGTTAATGAATATCTTTATTCATAAGCTGTTCTAACATATAACTAAATATCTCAAAATATAGATGGGTACAATCATAAAATTGTCGTTTCAAGTTCAAATTTCGACGATTAATAAAGACTTAAGTTGTTTTGTTGCAATTCAAATATGATTTATATTCGTATATAATATTATTTTAATTTTAAGGCGAGTTATGAGTTTTTTTAAAATTGTAAACAATTGCTTGTACATCTTAAAATAAACATATTTTTATAGTATTGTCTGTGTTAAATCCATAGCTGATTAGACTTTTATTATCGAGGTATATACTTTCATGCTATTATATAATGATATAATTATATTAATTATTATAATAGGTTCAAATTGCTTTTGTGATTTGGGGGGAGGGTAGCCCCTAAAGCCCCCCTCAATGTTTTTAAATTATTCTTATATCTATAGTTGATTAATCATGAGTAGGAATATAATTTGAAGCCGCCAGACTACGTGATGTATGATCGGAGACTGACACTTATTTACCGAAAATTTCACATGTGTACAAGTGCAGGCTGCAGTAGCACGTAGTACTCTGTAACAGTGTGTACACGTATTGCAGGGGTCACCAAATGGCGGCACGCGAATTAATTTTAACCGGCCTGCAGACTGAGGAAAAAGCCAATAATTTAATACGTAATTATTATCAAAGGTGACTGTTTTAATAATAAATTTTGCCTGAGAGACCGTCAGGACTGATTTTATATTCCGTAGCTTTCTAAGACGTATTAAGACATCGTCTAGGCTCACAAGACAAGTAGATGGGATCTCATGAGGTAGTCCATTCTCTACGAGATCATCTAAATTGATTGCTGTTGAAGAGTACACGGAACTAAAGTGAGAGGAGAACATCTCGCACATACTGGCGCTATCGTTACTAAAAGCATTACCAAGCTTAACTGTTGCGGGTATTGTGTTTCCACTTTTGGTTTTACGAACAAAATCCCAAAATGCCTTTGGGTTTTTTAGGAATGAGGACTCAGTGTTTTCGATATACTTAGAGTGACATTTCCTAGATAAAAACTTGCATTGAGCACGTAAAGTTGGGAAACGAGAGTAATCAATTGGACTTTGCGTTGATCTGTAAAGAGCATGAGCCTTTCTTTTTAATTGCACAGTATTCTTTAAGTGGTTAGAAAACCATATCGGAAATTTAGATTTTTTGTAGTTAACTTGTGGAACAAAGTTTAGGACACAATAATGAAGGGCATTGTATAGTGTAGATGCCGCATCATTAGCAGATAGGGGTGAAAGTGTATCAGTCCAATTAAATGACTTCAGGAACTCATTAATTCGAACACACAATTTGAAGTATAATACCACAATTGTAGAATGTAAAGTCATACAAAGGCTATTTATAAAACTTTCTGTAGGTATTTTAAAACTTGACATATCTATTTCCCATGATTCAAGACACTATATTCCATTTTTTATAACCTATAGTGATAAAAACAGATAAAAAAAAAATATTTGATGCTAAAATTGTCAGTTTTATAAAGGCTCACTTTAATATCTGGAATATGAAATTGTCAACTTCTTAATTTCTGAAACTCAGATTGGAAAATGTAAGACAAGATTCCTCATAACTTTGTATAATTTTATCATAAAAAAAATGTCCACAAGTAATTCAAATTACATTTTTATTGTAGTTCATTATTTTACAGTATTGGATATTCACTCGATTTCCCATGTAGCGATTTTGTTATTTTGTTGTTACTTACTCAAAAACGAATAACTGTAGATACATGGAAATTGTGCTGAATATTTATGTTTTCATTTTATATACATCATACAATTTTGAAAATATTTTGACACTTTTTGAGCTATTAACGGACATCCTAGGTTTTCGTAGTAAATTTATCACTACTCCGCGTCGGTAAGGCATAGTTATCTTTAACTTTAAGAGTTTCTGTACAACGATAACAATAATTATCGATTACATTAACGCCACGATGGTACTTAATTAATGAGTGTTGCCTGTATGTATTGTAACATACATTACTGCACCTATATGATTTCGATATCTGGAATAATATAGTAAGGCTTTTTGCCGCATGATAGTCTTATCAGAGGGTAATTTAACGACCACCTAATCTGGAGATGTAATATAGAGTTTCAAATCAGTTGAAATTACACTTTACACCATTTAACGGATCGGTTATATTTTTACTCGTATTATTATTTTCAATTTCCTTAAAACTTATATTTTTCTTAATATTTAAAATAGTTGAAAAGTGATAAAGTGAAAAAAATTCAAATAATGTATGTTTAAGTCAAATAAAATACAACGAAGTATTAGAAGAAGTCAAATGAGTGATTAAAAGTAGAGCAAAATGAAAATCAAATGATTATAAATTATTAAAGCGCTTTTTTCTACCTTTTTCCTATGATACAAAATAATATAATTTTTTTGTTTATATCACATAACCCTATCACATTAACCAATCACAAAAATGGTTTTAATAGCCGGAGGGATAGTTTTACAATAAAACAATATAATAATAATTAATGTTGAAAAAGCTAAAAAAACAAACACTTTTTTATAGATTTTTCGATGTTGTGTGCCCGTACACAAATTATAAAGCTCAAATGTACAGGTACCTAAACTAAATTGAGCTTAAGAAAAAAAATTGATATTTGAGTTTTGGCACTAAGCTGACGATAATTTATAACCAATGTAAATTATCGATGAAACAAAAACGGTTTTACATATAATTGTAATTGCCCACTGTGTCATTCTACCCGAGAAAAGTGTATAATTGTTCACAATTTCACATTGTTCGTTGAAATTGGGCATTGTATACATAATCCGAGCATTGTACTACAACACCGGAGTAAACACTTAGTCCTTTGACCGTATATAACATAAAAAATATATAACTGTCATCGTATATATACCATAATGAGTCACTCAGATAATTGGCGTACGGCGTCATAATCGACGTAAAAAGTAACGAATATAATTTTATAACGTACCTACCTAATCAAAGATTTATAATGTAATATTTTAAATATTTTAATGCGCAAACGTCTATTTTATTGTATTTCTTATTTAAAAGACATTCGGTAATGACAAACGATACAAAAATAATAAAAAATAAAGTTTATTTTTCATTATATTTTTCAGCACTTCCTTGCATTTTCATATCATTATCGCTAAAACCAATAACAGTATTTTCGTTGGAATTCATTTCTGCGATATTATCACTTGGATTTGTTTCTAATTCCTTTAGCCTGTTCGTCATACTTATATTCTCTTGTTGAAGTTTTTCAATCTCTTGCATTACTGTATCATACTCTTCTTCTAACTTAGTTAATTCCATCGTTTCTGGGACAACTTCGGCCATGTTCGTGCGCATAAATCTATTTTTGAAAAAAGGTGGCTATGTTTAATGTCATTATATACCACGTATTTTGAGTTTTAAAATGTACTTTTTAAGTTGGTTTATAAATAATTCTTAACTATGGATGATAAAATGTTGATATTTTACCGTAGGTAACTTTTGTTGTCACAGGTTTTTATGTAATGAAAAAAATAATAATAATTACAGTATGTATATTTAGAAGGAATAAAATATAATAGTATATAAAACTATATTAATCCAGCGTGACGGTAGTGGCGCGAAGCTAAGTAAAAAAAAATAGGGGAGTAGCCACTAACGTATAATAACAGGACACCGAGTTTTAACATTGAAAAATCGTCCTAATTTATGTCAATTCTTTGTCAAGCTCTACAGGGCAAACGGCTGAACATATAAAGTCGTATGAGGTATCAATCGATCATAAATATTATGCAGATGGGAACATAGGAATTCGCTAGCAGATTGGTTAGATAGTTTATAAGTTATAAGCAAAAATGTTCAAGTACTTTTAAGACCGATTTTGCGTACGGAACAGTGGGGATGGATAAGCGGTGGGTCGGGGAACGAAAATATCGTAAATATCCCCCGACCCTCCTTCCCACTACACTTATCGCGGCGGCGGCGACGTACGACGATTTGCGATTGCGACGGCGCGGTCTCTAGGATACCGGTCGCCGGCAACCATTCACTGTTTACATTTACATTATACTGTTTCAGCAGACGAGTGACGACCAGCAAGATAGTATATAGATTATAGGTACTTGCTGACGATTCAACGACTGTGATTGTTTAGTGAATTCGTGATCCAGCAAGACGGTATTATATTATTATTATGCTGAATACTCGGAACAATAATAAAATAAAATAAGCAATCTAGTGATTAATTCATTACCCGTGGGCCATGGCAACAATTAAGGTTGGTGGCAAATCATATGCTCTTAATTCTGTGATTTGCCATCATGGTCCATCTATGACTCAAGTCTGAAGCCCATTATACATAAGTTATTAAACATAATAATAAAATATGGGTTAGATATAACGATATGATATTTATGTTATAGTTTAAGAAAAAAAACTAAAATAGAAAAAGAGATATTATAACAACAGGAGGCCAACGATGCATATTCTATTATTAATTATTATTATTATTATATTATACAGTCAAATAAAATCGCGACTTATTTCATAAAAAAAATAGCTGATATCACACCAAAAACACTTCGTTATAACTCCTTGTAAAAGAAAGCTAAGTTAAAAAAAAAAATTTGTTATGATTAAATCTTTAAAAGACATGATATAATATGGAAATTAAGTAAAATGACATTTTATAATATTACAAATACCTATGATGACAAATAAGATCAATTATTGTAATGTTCAATACTTAGTCAACATATTATGTTTAACTATTTCGCAGGACTTAGAAGTATACTTAAATAAATATAACTAAGTAATCACTACAGTATTTACAGTAATTAACAATGTATCAACAATATGTTGACTGAGTATTTAACATTTCAATTGATCTTATTTGTCATCATAGGTATTTGTAATAATATTTGTATTTTACTTAATTTCCATATTATATCACGTCTTTTAAAGATTTAAACATAACAACATTTTTTTTTTTTTAACTTAGCCTTTTTTTTACAATGAGTTATAACGAAGTGTTTTTGGTGTGATAGATATAACTCTAGTCTCTAATTTTTCGATTGTATATCATTATCTAGGTACTATTTGTAAATTGTTGTACATTATACCATTGAACAAGATACCGTTAAAATAAATCGAAGCAGTTTTACTGCCCTAAACTGTGATGACAGACACAAAAATAAAAAAACACACTCCATTGTAAAATCAATACATTCATAGTTCCACTCAGAATCTAAAAACGTTATAACTTGAAAAATCGTATCATAATGTATTATTGCCTAAGAATATTAAATAATATAATAGGTTCCCTATAATTTAGATTGCTATCATAAATCATAAAATCCTACTAACTTATTTTCAACACATAAGGTAGAAATTATAATATGATATTATATACTAGTCAAATTCTTAATAAAGTAAAATAGGTATAACAATTGTTATTATATATTGTTATATCATATTAGACATTATTTAAATAGTTAAAATATACTGGGTGATTCTTTTATCAAACAACACTCATTATTTCAAAAAGTGTAAATTTTTTTGAAGATATTTTTTTACATAGTTTCAAGTTGCTTATAAAACAACGTTTTTATTAAAAAATTATATTTTTAATTATTTTTTATCCTTATAATTTTTTAAGTTTTTTACTTTTTTGAATGACAACATAGGGTTTTAATTTTATATTCTAAAGTAGAATATTTTTCTTAGTATTGTGATACATGAAAATTTAATTTGGGGCTAGTAGTTTATGAGTTATAAGTAATTAAAGTTTAGACGAGCGGTGAAGTGGACAAACATTTTGCGGGGTAACCCCGAACCACTCCACTCCGCTCGTCTAAACTTTAAATACTTATAACTCATAAACTACTCAACCCAAATTCGATTTTCATGTATCAAAATACTAAGATAAATATTCTGCTTTGGAATATAAAATTAAAACCCTATGTTGTAATTCAAAAAAGTAAAAACCTTAAAAAATTATAAGGATAAAAAATATTTAAAAATATAATTTTTTAATAAAAACGTTGTTTTATAAGCAACTTGAAACTATGTAAAAAAATATTGAGTGTTGTTTGATAAAAGAATCACGCTGTATATTAGTTAAAAATATCAACACGCCAATGTAAAATATTTTATAAACTTTAATTGCATCATTGTTTCAACGGCTAAGTTATGAAAGGTTTGCAATTTAACCTACCAAAGTTGATAACCTAATTCAAAAGTCATAGGAACTAATAAGTATTAAATGAGTTCCGGTGATTAGTTTTCATTGTTTGAAGTTTGAAAAATTGTGGGATAAAAGTGAATTAATAAATATTTATAAATGTAGTTAATTGAAAGCACAGTCAATTATATAATGTAATATGTTTTATAATGTTATATTATTTATTTTTCGTTTTTATCCCACACAAAATAATTAGAACAATACTAAATTAAAAGTTATGTAAAAGAATTGAGAAACTATAAACTATGATAGGTAGTACATCAAATACACGTACTATATGATAATAATTTTAATTAAATATTAAATATTATAAGTATAAAAAAATTAAACAAAATAATTTTGGTAAATATGTTATATAATGAGAAAATTTGTTATAAATACTCGAGAGGATCAACAGGCTTTTCATCCATTTCGTACAACAGCCTTAATACATCAGTTATTTGAGCAATAACACCAGTTTTTTCTAAATAACTTGTAATTTCTTCAGTCATTCTATTAATTGGGTAGCAGTTTTGCTGTATTTGCGACTTAGGGAAAAAATTAAATAAATCAGTAATTGTGGTACCAAGTTAACAACTCAAAGTACTATTAGGGATATTTTAAAGTAGAAAATATTTATAATTATTATTTAATGTTTCGTCAAGTGTAGAATAGATGCAACATGTTAATTCCAAAAAGTATTAAGTCATAAAATATATAAAATAAATTATAACATATCAACCATTTTTTTGAAAAATATAGGCAATTCAATATAATAATATTAATTATAATTATTTATTTATTTTTATAAATATACTTTATATAATACCTTGTTTCATTAATTTTATTCTATATTTTTAAAGAATTCGTCGGTGGTAATTAGTGAATATTGATATTGGAGGTACCAATTTATTTTCATTAAAAAAAAAAAATATAATTTTTGACCAAAACTCAAGGTTTGGAAAATGTATTTGATTTTTTTTTAGAAATCGAAAGTAATACCTTTCCCCTCCCCCGCCCCACCGTCCAAGGTTTAATAGCTAAGATAAGAAAGTTTATTGTATAATTAGTTGTACGTACATGCAAATCATCAGGATTATCTCCAGCCATAATAAAAAAACAATATTTATTTTTGATCTAAAATAGTCTAGCTGGAGCGTTTCAAATATGTGTATACTTTTATCAAGAAGATTTACATAAAATGTATCATTGAATGTCAAATGTTTACACTTAACGATGTTAAACGTATATTTTATTATTTTACAGTAAGTATATTAAACGATTTCCATGGTTATTGATTTTAATGCAATCAAACCAGATAATAAAAGACATCTATTATATAATAAAACGCTAATAAAGCGTATAAGATCCGCGTCCATGACGACCAATAATAATACTTTATTTCCATAGCGTAATAAAGTTACCCGTTTTTTAGATTCTGAGCGGAGCGATGAATGTATTGGTTTTACAATGATGTATGTTTTTATATTTTAGATTCTGAGCGGAGCGATGAATGTATTGGTTTTACAATGATGTGTGTTTTTATATTTTTATATTTTTATATTTTTATATTTTTGTGTCTGTCATCACGTTTTAGGACAGTAAAAGTGCTTGGATTTTCTTCATCAATAGCTTTTCTGATAGGAAAGTGAATCTAGTTGGTACTTTGGGGGGTCAAAAGTATAAATTTTCCAGTAGTTTTCACAAGCGCCGGGAAAAACAACATAAAAATTAAGGAAAAACGGGAATTTTTACTCAAAATCGATTTTCCAAAAAATCGAATTTGGTTTTTGGTGTAACTTTAAAACAAATGACCGTAGATACATGAAATTTTCACTGGTTGTTTATAATTGCATTTTCAATACACGATAACATTTTCAAAATATTTTGATTTATTTTGAACTGTTTAGGGACATTTTCATTTTTCATTTTTTTTTAGTTTTTTTTCTAGAAATATCAATAAAATTTTATTTGTTGGTTGCGAAAGCTTGAAAATTTAATAGAAGGCTCCTAATATGTTGTTTCAAAGGCAGATGAAAAATATTAAAAATCCTTAGTCACAATTTTTTTTATAAGCATTTAAAGTTCAAAAATTGACAAAATATGGAAAAATCACGAAAATTAGCAAATTATTTTGAGTTAAGAATTCGTAAAAATTTTTCTTTTTAAATCTAAGATTTGAAAATGAAACACAAGATTCCTTATAAGATTATCTACCTTTATCAATAAAAAAATCTCTACCGGACAGTCAAGTTAAATTTTTATGAGCGTTTGAAATTCAAATTTTTACAACATTGGATATTCACTCGATTACTCATGTAGCGATTTCTTTATTTTGTTGCAATTCAAAAACGAACAACTGTAGATACATGAAAATTTCACTGACTGTTTAGATTAGCATTTTCTATACACCATACAATTTTGAAAATATTTTGACTCTTTTTGAGCTGTTTATGGACATTTACAGCTTTCAATTTTTTTAGTTTTTTTTTCTATAAATATCAATAAAGTTTTATCTGTTGGGCCAAAAAGTGTAAAAATTTAATACAAGGCTCCTGATATATTGTTACAATAGCAGTTGAAAAATATTAAAAATACATAGGCACAGTTTTTTTTTATAAGCATTTAAATATCAGATTTTGACAAAATTTATCAAAATCTCGAAAATTATCAATCATTGAAATTAATAAATTATAAAATGTTCAGTTTTTATAGCTAAGGATTGCAAATTTAAAACAAAGGTTCTCATAAATAGTTCATACTGTAACCAAAAAATCTAAAAAATATATGAACACAGTTATTTTTTACAGACATTTTAAATTCAAATTTGGACGAAATTACATATTAAAAAACCTAGAATAACTATTTTAGTTATTTTGTTGTGATTGAATAATATTATTCGTGGGTACTTGAAACTTCTAAAGTGTACTATTATATATCTATGATAGTATCACGGTTTTTGTTGATGTATAACGCGTTATAAGTACCTAATGGACATTGTGATATGATTAATTTGGAATTTATTATAGGTACCTATTATAGGTCAATTTTTTGTTTTATAAGACATATTATATACATATATAATATGTCTTATACATAGACTGACATACCGTCTCCGCTCAGAATCGTTTTTCTTATACAATGATATTATATCGTTGAATTCAAATTTAATATCATCCATTATACAGTGACCCACTTGTAACCTACTGTACAGCAGAGCAACCCCCACTTGCCCACCTTTTTATTTATATTTTAGATTCTGAGTGAAACGATGAATGTATTGATTTTACAATGATGTGTGTTTTTTTAGATTCTGAGTGAAACGATGAATGTATTGATTTTACAATGATGTGTGTTTTTTTAGATTCTGAGCGGAGCGATGAATGTATTGGTTTTACAATGATGTATGTTTTTATATTTTTATTTATATTTTTATATATATTTTTATTTATATTTTTGTGTCTATCATCACGTTTTAGGACAGTAAAAGTGCTTGGATTTTCTTCATCAGTAGCTTTTCTGATAGGAAAGTGAATCTAGTTGGTACTTTGGGGGGTCAAAAGTATAAATTTCCCAGTAGTTTTCACAAGCGCCGGGAAAAACAACATAAAAATTAAGGAAAAACGGGAATTTTTACGCAAAATTGGTTTTCCAAAAAATCGAATTTGGTTTTTGGTGTAACTTTAAAACAAATGACCGTAGATACATGAAATTTTCACTGGTTATTTATAATTGCATTTTCAATACACGATAACATTTTCAAAATATTTTGATTTATTTTGAACTGTTTAGGGACATTTTCATTTTCCATTTTTTTTAGTTTTTTTTCTAAAAATATCAATAAAATTTTATTTATTGGTTGCGAAAGCTTGAAAATTTAATAGAAGGCTCCTAATATGTTGTTTCAAAGGCAGATGAAAAATATTAAAAATCCTTAGTCACAATTTTTTTTTATAAGCATTTAAAGTTCAAAAATTGACAAAATATGGAAAAATCACGAAAATTAGCAAATTTTTTTGAGTTAAGAATTCGTAAAAATTTTTCTTTTTAAATCTAAGATTTGAAAATGAAACACAAGATTCCTTATAAGATTATCTACCTTTATCAATAAAAAAAATCTCTACCGGACAGTCAAATTAAATTTTTATGAGCGTTTGAAATTCAAATTTTTACAACATTGGATTTTCACTCGATTTCTCATGTAGCGATTTCCTTATTTTGTTGTAATTCAAAAACGAATAACTGTAGATACATGAAAATTTCACTGAATGTTTATATTAGCATTTCCTATTCACCATACAATTTTGAAAATATTTTGACTCTTTTTGAGCTGTTTATGGACATTTACAGCTTTCAATTTTTTTTAGTTTTTTTTTTCTATAAAGATCAATAAAGTTTTATCTGTTGGACCAAAAATTTAATACAAGGCTCCTGATATATTGTTACAATAGCAGTTGAAAAACATTAAAAATAAATAGGCACAGTTTTTTTTTTATAAGCATTTAAAGATCAAATTTTGACAAAATTTATCAAAATCTCGAAAATTATCAATCATTGTAATTAATAAATTATAAAATGTTCAGTTTTTGTAGCTAAGGATTACAAATTCAACACAAAGGTTCTCATAAATAGTTCATACTATAAACAAAAAATCTAAAAAATATATGAACACACTTATTTTTTACAGACATTTTAAATTCAAATTTGGACGAAATTACATATTAAAAAACCTAGAATAACTATTTTAGTTATTTTGTTGTGATTGAATAATATTACTCGTGGGTACTTGAAACTTCTAAAGTGTACTATTATATATCTATGATAGTATCACGGTTTTTGTTGATGTATAACGCGTTATAAGTACCTAATGGATATTGTGATATGATTAATTTGGAATTCATTATAGGTCAATTTTTTTTAATACCATAGATATGTATATAATATGTCTTATACCTAAAAGGACATACCGTCTCCGCTCAGAATCGTTTTTCTTATACAATGATATTATATCATTGAATTCAAATTTAATACCATCCATTATACAATGACCCACTTGTAACCTACTGTACAGCAGAGCGACACCCACTTGCCCACCTTTTTTAATTCGCATTACATGAATATACCTATACCTACTTAGGCAGGTAAGTTGTTAAGGTTACATATTTAACGGAATGACAACTTATGTACCCTCGACCATTATAATAATATAGATTTAGTAAAGACAATATTATTATAGTTTATTTATAAAACTTATCTTCATAAAATCGTATAATCGGTTTAATAGAAATAATGCCAAATATTATTAGACTTTTATGAGTGAAGATAAGTTTTATAAATAAACTATAATAATATTGTCTTCACTAAATCTATATTATTATAATGGTCAAGGGTACATAAGTTGTCATTCCGTTAAATATGTAACCTTAACAACTTACCTGCCTAAGTAGGTATAGGTATATTCATGTAATGCGAATTTCAAAAAACTGGTATATGGATATTTAACTGAGGGTGACGGCCGAGTACTCGAGGGAGTGGTGCCATCTTATATTATAACATAATAATTTATTACTATATAATATATAGTATTGGAATAATTCTACAAAGCGGTCGTCGTTCGACAGAAAAAATTGCATCGAATATAATGTGCACGATGCTACTTAAGACGTAGAATGCCGATTTCGCCGCACCCCAAGTCGACCTGCGTAATGTAAAAATACCCTATTTTATTTTTCAATTGTATAATACAGTATTTTACAAAAATCGTATGAATTTTAGATAATTGTTAAATATATGGCTACCAGATGCTGATAAGAATATAAGATCAACAATATTTCAGTTTGTCGATGAATAATGAAGCATTTTGTTTATTGAATTATGAAATGGCAGTCTGATAATAAATTTATAACTACCTACCTAATAGAAAATATATGAAAATATATTGGTTCTGAGTTTTGAATATTAGGTTTTAATATTCGCAGGAATTTTAATTAGTACCTATGTAATTATTTAATTAGTCAGTGTTTACTTTTTTGAATCAGTTTTTGTACCTACATGAAATGATTTGCCAAACGAAATGCATTATAGGTGTTGCCGCCACAACATAAAAGCATTACGCAACATAGTACCAACCCAATTAAAAAAAAAATAAGAATATAGGACATTGGTCACCGGGGAACAGCTGGACATACACACACACACACACACACTCACATATCACTATTTGTATTGTTTTATTATTATTATCGTTGAATGTGTCTTGTGAATTATATAATATGTAGATTAAACGTTATCGCACGCCGCCCGCCGTCTATGCGAATATTTTTTTAGCACGGCGGGCGTGAATCTGTCCTGTTTCGTTCGTCGTTCCACAAACACCGAAGTGTAAAATAATATTATAGTTGTTGTCTTTTTTGTTCTAATATCGAGTCATAGGCGCAATTCGCCACCCTTTTATATTTGTTATATGCCCACCACTATAGAGACTATAGAGACGCTTGTTTTACAGAATATAATAACGCCTGTATGTAGGCGTCTTATCTTAGATATTTTGCTAATACGCGACAAGACTGTAGTATCGGTCCTGTCGGCAATTCAGTCTAGAACTCGACTCATTCGAGCTAAGTAGTGAGCTTGTAGTATAAATCATATTTTTTTAAAACTAATAAAGTATAATATTCTCATATAAATCTAAAACGTGTATTCTTTTTATTAATAAACTATTAAACAACATTTGATTATCACCCGCTACACAGAGAACGGTTTCAACAAATTGTCGTCTTCGGATACAACCAGAGACACAATATAAAATATAACAGAACATCACAGGCATACGCAGTGGCGTTCATAACATTGGTGGCAGCGGTAGCCGTTTTCATTTTCTTTTCTGTGAAAGAAATTCTGTCTAGTGAGTGATATATTCAAATTATTATTATAAATAAAAAAAAAAAGTGAACACGAGTGAATATATTCATACGGAGGCGCTTTTACCTAAAGATTGGTGAGGAAACTATTCTATAGTCCCCGATATTTACGTCACACGCATCTACAAATACGCCGTAGGAGGTGCTACTTGTTTTATACCAACTACGTAAAAAACGGGATCACCATATTTTATCGGTCATTATAAATACACAATCAACGCCTATTGTCAATACCAATACGCACATTTATACGATAAGCTACACTACATCTCGTCTACATCGATTAATTAGTAAACAGAAATTAATTAATCGTTCAAGTTAAACAAAACCCACCAGTGTGGTCTCCGCGCATACCGGTTTCGGAGCGTAGAACTTCAAACGAAATAACTTGAAGACTACGTGGGAACGACACCGAGAGACGTGGCGAGTTCAACAAGGGATCCAGATAATCTGTCAAAGAAGTCAATTATTATGCAGTTCGGAGTAATAACAAAGACCGTCATACTGTAAGTAAAAAAAAAAAATAATAACATAAATATTTTTATATTATAATAATATTATTATCACTAACTTGAATAATAGAATAAAATTACTGTATTTTTTTATTTTATCTTGACCTACTGACATAGTAACATAATTGTAATTTTTTTATTATTATTGTCGTTTTGTTTTGTTGTTATTATACACTATAATAACAAACTAACACTTTTAATGTATGTCTACTCAATCAAGTAGTGGTAATAGTAGCAGTGATAGGAGCCCAGATACATCTACAGTAAATAAAGGTTATAATACTCCTATATCAAGTAACTTTGACGATAATTTAAAATATACTGGCCCAAATACTAGGTCACGAGCACACCAAAATAAAAGATACCATAGGAAATCTAGAAGTGTAGAATCATTATTCTCTGATACTAGGGGAAATATTTCAACTTCAGTACCTTCGGATCAAATAGGTGAAGAAAATACACCAAAACAAATAAATAAAAATACCGAACTACTCGGTTTAAAATTTTTGGGGGTGGATAATTCGTGTACCATTTCCAAAATGAACAATACAGTTCTTTCATTAGAAACAGCCATTAAATTGGTTCCTTTTTTCAATGGTGAAGATTCAGCTGATATCTATCCTTATCTTAGCGCATGTGATTTCGTAATGTCTAATGTCGATAACAACATAAAGCCAGTTTTGTTACAAGCTAT
This sequence comes from Macrosiphum euphorbiae, assembly GCA_949089665.1. Lineage (NCBI taxonomy): Eukaryota > Metazoa > Arthropoda > Insecta > Hemiptera > Aphididae > Macrosiphum > Macrosiphum euphorbiae. The sequence goes on from CARXXK010001098.1 coordinate 1,525,971, forward strand.
TCGTACAAAATTAAGTAAAAAAGCTTTTGCGATAACTCAACATCGTGATGTAGAAGATTGGGCAGGACTTAAACATTTACTCGAATCAAACTTTTGTGCTAAACGTACACCAGGATATCTACAACTTGAACTTACATCAACAAGACAGTCTCAAGGAGAGTCAGTTCATGACTACTCTACAAAGGTTGAAAATCTACTCAATGAATTATGTAATGTGAGCACAAAGGGAAAATCAACCACAGATGCCACAGCAATACGTACATATATAAAAGAAATTACTTTAACGACGTACGTAGAAGGATTATTACCTCATTTAAGAACAGTGATTAAATCAAGAAACTTTGAAACACTGGAAGATGTAATGATGGCAAGTCTTGAAGAGCAGAAAATTTATCAATCATCAAAAGAGACTCAACGAATACTTAAAGGAGGAAACCAAGGCAGAAATAACAATCAAAAGTATTGCGAAATTTGCAATCGTAATAATCATTTTACAAATCAATGCAGATATGGAAATCGCGGTCAAGATACTGGCCAACAAAATTTTCAATCAAAAGTACATTCAAATCCAAATAATAAAGATGTGAAAAAGATAACATGTGCTTATTGTAATAAACCGGGACACTCCGAAGATGTATGTTACAAAAAGAAAAAAACAAATAAATCCAATGGACAGTTTTCGGGAAACGGGCCAAGATCGAGTGGCTCGGGCAACCAATCGGTCAAAACATTAAAAACAATAGCCTTAAACCTGCAAGAACCTTGTCATTCAAAATCAAATTAATTGATAATCATGCTTTATATAAAATTCCACAATGTACAAAATATATCGTAAAGCTACTTGTAGACACAGGAGCTGATCTTAATTTAATAAAACTAGGCGCTCTTCACGATGATGTTCAAGTATCAGACACAAAAATATTCATGTTACAGGGGATAAATGATCAAACAGTTAAGACCCTGGGATTTACAATGTTGACAGTCATAAATGGAAATTAATCTTCCGAAAGTGAATTTCATGTAGTTCCGACAAATTTTCCAATTATGGGCGATGGTATTTTGGGAAAACCATTTTTAACGGAGAATCAAATTGTCATTGACGTAGGAAAAGGGGAAATTACATCAAAATTAGATGACGTCACAACTATTCCAGCTAGATGTGAAACAATTATTCCAGTAGATGTGTCAGATCTACAAATTCAAGAACATCAGAGCATACTAGTTTACGCTCAAAATATAAATAATGAAATAATATGTGGAAATATATTAAATAAAGTAAAAAATCATCAGATTCTCATAAGTATAATTAACCCAACAGAAACTCAGATTGTGGTACCTACACCAAAACTAACAGAGTTATCACACGAAATAATAAATGAAGAATCAATAAAACATTTTATACATACTAGTAGTATATATGTACCAGTCCTGGCGCACCTCATAATATATCAGTAAAAGATCACAAAGAAAACAATGTGCAAAAAGATCAGAAAATTGAAATGCAATAATAATAAAAAAATTTTTCGCAAAACTTATGAAATGCAATAATAATAAAAATATTTTCCGCAAAACTTAATTATTAAAAATAAAAATCGAAATGCAATAATAATAAAAATATTTTCCGCAAAACTTAATTATTAAAAATAAAAATCGAAATGCAATAATAATAAAACCATTTTTCGCAAAACTTATTAAATACATTTTCACCCCAAAATATTTTTCATAATACTTATGATATTAATAATTAAAATCGAAATGTAATAATAATTAAAATATTTTTTAATAGAATTGTTCTATTAAAAAAAAGTCTAACAACAAACTAGTGAACATTAAACATATAGTTATCAAACCAATGATTCGTTGTATGATCCAATAATTCATTATGAATTTCCTTAAAATAACGAATTAATTTCTTAAAATTTTTTTTGTAACAATTGTAACTATGATAATTATCATCATAAGATTGATATAAAGATGATACATGAGTTTCTAAATTATACATAGATGATTCAATTTCTGATAACTCTTTTAGTATATTTTTATACCTTTGGATCATATCTAAAAGTTTTTTACAATTTTCCATTTCTATTATTTATATTAGTAAAAAAAATTTTTTAACATTGTTCTATTAAAAATATTTTTCTAATCTTTTTGATTTTGATTTCTAATCAGTGTATTGAGATGGTTTACAAAATCATTTCTATCTATGTTTGTTTTATAATGTCCCCAAGCTAATGTATCAATACCATTTTCCAAAATAAATCTTTTATCATCATAAACACTTAAAGCTTTTTTGTTTTGTTCTACAGTAAAAATATTATGTTTCTTAGTTCTAAATAAATTTTGTTTAACATATTTTGATTCTTTTGTTAGTAAACATTTTTCAAAATCATTAAAACATATTTTATTTTCTACAACATTTTTTTTAACACCTTTAGCTTTTTTAATTTCTTTTTCAGTATCTAAGATTCGATGAGAATATAATTTAGATCTTAAACCTATAAATTCAGACATTATTTTTCCATTTAACTCATCTTTAAACTTGCCTAAAACTTTTTTGTTAACTAAAGGTAAACCATAAATATTATCTTTAGGATAATCTGAAGTGTCAAAATGATCTAACATAATTTTCATATCTTGATAAAAATCATTAGTTTTTATTTCTAATATAAGTGAATCTGTATCTGTATATAACAATCTAACTCTATTTCCATATTTTTTCTTTATAATATTATAATAAAAATCATACATTAACATTTTAGATAAATCTAAAATACACATTCCTACATATATTGGTTGTTTGAAAGATATTTGTGTTCTTTTCATATGTACGGCAGCTAAATTTTCTGTAAAAATTGTCCTTCGATCAAAATTTGGTTTTGTAATTAATTTTTCTAGTTGGTATGCATTAGAACATAATCTTATATCAACATGATTTCTAACATTCATCATAGTACGTCCATAAGCACTATTATTCATTAATTTGAAAAATTCTTTTTCAAACTCATTCTTAGCTTCTGATCTAAGATTAGTATTAAAATCAATATAAACTTTTAACCAAGGAGATTGACTAAATTCTAATACTCTATGAATTTTCTCTATCTTTAAACCTAAATTAATATATAATTTTAGTGTTTCATAATGTATTATATATTTTTTCTTATCATACAAAGTTGTTAATAATTTTGGAAGTTGTTTGTTATCAAAATGTCTTTCTGGTGCTAAAGGGAAATCTGAATGTAGATCATGAAGTTCTTTAGGGTAAGATAAATCGACTTCTAAAATATAACCTTTACATGATTTATCAGAAATATTCATTACATCAAAATCATTCATATTATCAACCCATTTGAAATCTCCAGTAGGTAAATATTTACTCATTGCCCACCCATAAAGATTATTTGCATCCAAGTATTCTAAAAATATTGATTCCTCCTTTTTTTTAAATTTATCTCCCATGTATTTATTATTTGCTTTTGAATATCTTTGACTGCATTGAGATAATCCACCTCTGATTCCAGATTCAAACATCAATAATTGATCAACATCTGTTAATAAATCTAATTTTACATTTGTCATTCTTAACATACAATCCCATGCCAATCCTGGTGTTGTGTAATACCACATAGGATCTAATTTATAATTTTTTAAAGAAATATCTCTAAAATTTTCTATTATATCTGTTAATAATAAAACAACGATCTTATTATATAAACTAGTGAATTCACGCATATTTTGTATATTAAACACTTTCCAAATTTTCTGTGAGTTTTCATATTCCTCTTTAGTTATATTTTTATCTGTGAGAGAACTATAAAATTTTTCAATAGGAGGTAAACATGTTTCATTAAATTTTTCTTTACAATCCATATACTCATAGGGATATGCTAACTTTCTAGTAACTAAATCTAAATGTTCTTCAGGAAAATATTTACTAAGTTCTTTAAATTTATTTTTTAAATTTAATTTCGAATCATTTCTTAAATTATTTGTTAACTTTTCTAAAGAACTAGGTAAAAATTTGAATGAATCAATAAATCTTAATTCTGTACATATTTTTATGTCTTTACCTTTCCTATTTACTTCACGTGACATCATTTTTGAAAAAGAAATATATTTTTCCTCATTATTTGCGAGCAATTTTATTTTTTCATTATCATTCCCAAATTCTTTTATAAATAGATGGGCATCATAACCTGAAAGATTATGAAAAGCAATTGGAATAAAACATGGATTTTGGTAATTAAGATTACATATAGAATGTGCTGCTCCTGTATATTCTCCAGTTAAGTGGTCATGATCCCGAACTTTTTTCATATTTATTTTTTTATTTTTTGTTTCTTCATTAAGTTTATCTTCAAATGATTTAATACGATACTTCTCAGCATTACATTTTTTATAATATTTAATAGTGTCAATAATTATTTTAAATTTTTTCTCTAAAACTGGAGGTAATTCATCTAAACATCTTTCACAAATATGACATTTATCAGTTTTATTATAATTATTTAATTGTTCTGCATTCAATGTTTCCATAGGAACTATTTTATCATATAATTCAGAAATAAGTATTTCTTCATCTTTCATACAATCATAAAATACTTGAGCTACGTTTGGACCAGAATATTCTACAGTAGTTTATAATCACCATTACTATATTTAATATAATAACAAAAATTATTAGGTATATGTTTCTGATAACATTTTGTAAAAGACACTGTATCATTTGGTTGACAAGTGTATATTGGTTTAAGTGTACATTCAAAGTCAGCATAAATCACAAAAGGGACTCTTAAGGAATGATTATAATTTTTAAATTCTAAAGTTTTGTCATAAGGTTCTGGTAGAACTATTTTAGCAGCTTTATTATTAACACAATAATGTTTATGATCATTTAACTTATTTTCTGTATCAAAACTATTTAAACACATTTTACACAAAAATCTTTTATGACCATCTTTTGTAACTTGACTTCCTACTAGTTTCCATAAATCTTTAATCCAACAATAATGTCCTTTATTCATATTATTATCCTCATCATCAGTATCCTTATCATCCACTGTTAAATATAATAAATCTATATGATTAGTTTTTTCGATTTTACTTACTTGTAAAGGTACAATTACATTTTCATCTAAACAATAAATATTAATAGAAATATCTTTTGTTCTTTTAACAAATTTCTGAACGTCTGTGGTTTTTACCGGAAATTCAATATCTTTAAATTCTTTATCAAATTCATTTTTAAAAGGAATATATTTAGTTACTCTTTGTCCATCTTTTTCAACAGGGTGTAAAGCAGAGAGTATTGCCCAAAGAAAACATTTATCATCTTCATTTTTAACATTTATAATAGCCTTTTTATTACTTATATGTTTAGGTAATAGAATATATGAAGAACCCTTAAAAGGAACATATTTATTTATATTTATTCCCAAACTTAAAATTTGATGAAGTTTCCATTGTGAATTTTTCATTATAAAATCATCTTCTTCTTTTACAATTTTTATTTTTGCATTTGTATAAAATTCATTTAAGTTAGAATTTTTTGTTAAAATTTTATTTTGTGTTTTAAAATTTTTTTCCTCATATTCCATATTTTCTTCATTATTACCTCTCTTATATATAGCAAGAAACATAATATTAACTTTTAAATTTGTTTTTTTTAATTCGTGTTTAAGTCGTCCTATTACTGGATTATCTAAACGATTCAAAAACACTTGTACATCTTTAATACCCATATTATTTTTAATAATATAAGTTTTTAATCTACTTTGAAATGCTGTTTCTTCATTTTTTAAAATAGGTCGAATAGTGTTGTTTTTTTCAAAAATTTTTTCACTGAAATTGAAAACTCTATGTGGTTTGGGTATTGTCTCTCTTGATATTCTTGGTCTTATACCATTGTTTTGATGTCGAATAGATTGCACATGTTTAGACCAACTGTTGTATTTAACTGTTAGCTTACAAATATCACAAGTTTTATCTATTTTTGGTATTCTCTCTTGTCTTGTTCTTACATTTGTTGTTGTTGTTGTACCTCTGTATGTTCGTCTAAATCGAGGTATAATTGTTTGATCTGGATCATTGTTTTGATGACGAATAGATTTCAAATGTCTAGACCAATTTTTGTAACTAACTGTTAAGTTACATTTATCACAAGTTTTGTTATCCATTTTATTATTGTTAACATTTCTATTATAATTGATTTCAATTTTTTTATTTTCCATTCTTTATTATAGAGAATATTATTTTTTTTTACATTCAATATTTTAATAAAAATAATTTTTATTAAAAATAATATTTAAATAATATTAAGATCCCATACTAAATTCACACATTTTAATATTTCCTAAATCTTGAACAATCTTAATATTGTCTAGATAATAGTGATTATAATCACTTGTTGCAATAATTTGATCATTGGCTATATGACAAAGTTCTAACCAAGTTGGTGAATGTAATAGTTTAGAAATATAAGGATTTCCATTTCCAAAATCAACATCTCCTTGACTAATAATAAAAATATTTCCTTCAATTGGAATTTTATTTAGATTATATTTAATACTCTCAGAATTTTCATAGTATTCAAAAGCACAAAATTTTACATAACATTTATTTTTTTGTATACTTTTTTTTATTTCTTTTCGCATTAATTTCAAAAAATTAAAATTTTTTAGCCTATATTGATTAATTGGTACACCATTATATTTTGTATTAAGTCTACAAGGTAAAACTGTTTGATATATATCATTTTTTTGATGACGAATAGATTTTAAATGTGAAGCCCAACTTTTGTAACCAATTGTTAAATTACATTTATCACAAGTTTTAGCAGGATATATTTTTTTATTTAATACATCCATTTTATTGTATGTATCAATTTCTTTAATTAAAGTTTCAATTTTATTTAATCCATCCATTCTTTATTATAGAAAATATTATTATTTTTTACATTCAATTTTTAATAAAAATAATTTTTATTTAAAATTCTATTTAAATAATATTAAAAAAATTGCATTTGCAAGTCCTAAAAGTTTTTTGCAAGTTATGTATTTTCTTGATCTTTTAAATTTTTATTAAAAATATATTTCTTGATAAATTCCTGATATGGAATCAGTGGAATCAGTGGAATCAAAAAAATCTTATTTTTCCTAAAAGTTTTTTGCAAGTTTTCTAAAAAAACTTGCAAAAAACTTTTAGGATTTTCTTAAAAATCTTGATTCCACTGATTCCACTGATTCCATATCAGGATTTCAGAAGGAGGTTTATATAGATATCACTTCCTTTAACTTAGGTCATATTATTAAAATTCTGATTTTTGTAACTCTTCGTTATAAAAACTCCCTATAATCTCTTTATTGTTTAAATCTATAATTTTATAGGTAATAGGAATTGTGTTTAAAATTTCATTAACTATAAATATTTCATCAGTCCAATTTTTATTAAATTTATTATCAAATGTTTTTTTATAAGCTGGTATTCTTACTCTATCACCTACACTAAATTTAATTTTTGGTTTAGGTTTGTTTTCTGTAGAAAATAATTTGTGAAAAACAACATCTTCGTTAGATTTATTTACTTCACAAGGTCTCATACCAATAGATCGATGTACGTCTTCGAAATTATATTTATCTATTAAACTTTGTAAAATTTTAATCCATTTTTTAGAATTTGTAAATTCAAATTGTATTCTCATTTTGTTGTTTAATGTCTTATTAAATCTTTCAATAATTGATGATTTTTCTTCATTTTGGGTGTGATACATTTCAATTCCATATTCTTGTAAAACTTTTTTAAAATGTTTATTTTCAAATTCCAAACCTTTATCTGTATGAAGTTTTTTTGGTGCTTGATGATTTTGAGATATAGCTTGTTTTATTATTTTTTGAAATGCTTCTGAAACACTAATTCCATCTTTCTTTTTGAGTTCTAAAGCCCAAGAAAATTTTGAAAATGTATCTATAACAGTTAATATATAAGAATAACCCTCATTTTCATCAGAATAATTTCTCATTATAACTAAATCAGCAGCCCATAAATCATCAATACCTTTAGTAAAAATTCTTCGTTTAGGAAATTTTTTTCTAACTGGTTTATGAAGTTCTTTAGCTAATTTCATTTTATCTGTATCATTTAATTTTTTATTGGAAATATTATGTCCAATTGTAGAATTTTTTATAAATTTACTTTTATTTGTGTTACACTTGAAACATTTTGATGAAATTCTCCATCTACCATTAACTGTTTGAATTTTAGTTGCATTAATATTTTTTGTTTGAATTTTACATTTAAGACAATATATAGTTTCGCTCATTTTTTATATTTATAATGAAAAAATTTTTAAAAAAATTATTGAAAATAAAAAAATTTTTATTTTCTAATATAAATAAGAAATAGAAATGGAAAACTTTAAAGATGCTTTAAATAAAATAAACAATGGATATATATTTATAAAATGTAATTATTTGGAACAAGGAAAACCATACAAAGTAAATAAGTTCATAAAGATTGATACAAAGTTTGGCAAAAGATTATCAGTTGTATTAAACGATGAATATATGTTAAATTTACCAGATAGATATACAAATGAATTTACAGAAAACGAAATAACATGTTATAATACAAATTCGGAAACAAAATTTAATCTTATTTATAATGGTGAAACATTTTTAAAGAATGGGAAAACAAGGCATGATTTTAATTTTTTTTAAGTAAAAAATAAATTTAAAAGGGTCGTATTGATTTAAACAAACCTATTCACAATGATGATGGTGATCATTTTTTAGCTCTCTATTCAATAGTTTTGAAAGGCAACGATTTTATTAATATTGAATCAGACTGTTGTATAACAATTAAACAGAATATAATACATATAAAAACAGGTAGATATAGTATTGAACAATTGAACAAAGAAATAGAACCACTTATTATATCATTTTCTGATGAAACTAATAGAATTACAATTAAATCTCCTTGTTATTATAAATTAGATGAAAAATTAAAAAATATTTAGGTTTCGAAAACAATGAATTTGATTTTTCAATAGTTAGTAGTAAACCAATAATTTATCATCCCAATTCTAATGAAAATTATATAAATATAGAACAAGATTGTAGATTTAGATTAGGTAGAAATGGTGAAATACCAATGGATACAATTTTTAAGGGAATATACACAATAAATGAAATTGAAAATTTATTGAATTGTTACGATTTTCCTAAAATAACTCTTGAATTAATTGATGGTTTTATAAATATTTCAGCCTCAATCGGTCTATGTTTTGATGAATATTTGTCAACATGTTTAGGTATTGATTATATTGGAGATTTTATAACAGAAGCAATCCCTATAAATAAAAGATGGCCTGCTTCATACGAAGTAGCACCAGATATTTTTTATAAAATAATAGGTACAAAGAAAGCAATGATTTATACACAAGGTTTTATAAAAAATATTGAAGGTATTATTTCTAATGAAAATAGTAAAACAGAATTAAAAGGAAATTATTCAATTGAACATTTAAATAGTTTATTCAATTCGATTATGAAGTTTGAAAATAATGGTGATTACATTAAAATAACAACAAAAGATTATTTTTCATTTGATAAAGATTTAAATTTAAGTTTAGGAGGGATACATACACATCATGGAGAAAATTCATCATTAAATAATAACAACAAAATATTAGAAGTACATTGTAATATAATTGAAGAATCTATTACACATAATATTGATGCGGTATCTCATTATGATGAAGTTTTATTTTTATTTCAATATAATTCTAATAGTGCTTTGATTAAACCTCATAAAATGATATATAGACCAGTTAGTAAAAATCGGTTTCAAAAAATAGAAATTTATATTTTAGATTTGAAAGGTAATATTGTTAATTTTGATGAAGAATTTATTGGTGTTCTTGATCTAATAAAAAAATAAATATTAAAAACTTTTTTTTCAAGATAAAATATCTTGAAAAATTAAAGTAGGGAACGATTTTTTAATTAATTTTAATATATTTAATTTTAATATATTTAATAGCTTTCATCAACTATTCCTCTTTCAATATCAAACGTATACACTGCACTAGAAATTAAACAAATATAACAAATTGTTTTATCAGGTAAATTTTGACTGAAATCTAAGTTTAAAATTACTGTACAGTTGGAGATTGCAATTTGATTAGGGTGTCTAGTCATGTTAACAACAAAAAATGGTCTCTTTTGTCTAAATTGTAATTTATCTAAATACATTAATGGATTTTCTTCATATGATTTATAATAGGTTTTTTTATAACTCATATGATCTTCATATGATTGACAACATTTTATATCATTAAAATCTTGATTTTGTAATTCATTAGGATATTTTTTTCCATTTACTTCAAAAGAATAATTTACAACATCACAATGATCAAAATAACAAGCATTACTTTCTTGATTGTCTAATCTGTTTTTTTGAAAATAAACAACACCAAACGATTGATGTCTATTATTTCGATAATTATTTGTTACATCAAATCTTATCTTTTTTCCAGTAAGATTTCTTACTTCAATATTTTGCCATTTTTTAAAAGCTAAAATACATGGATTCTTAATTAATGCATCAACTATTTGAATTTTTGTTATTTCATCATATTCTATATTTTGCATTTGAACTTTTAATTCTAAAATATTAATTTTACCACGTTTTGCTTTAATATTTTTTGTATCTGCTGTAGCTTCAGTGTTTGTTTCTAGAAACAACGCATCATCATCAGTGTTTCTCGTAAAAATTATTTCAAATCTAGCATTGTAAAGAGGACTTTTTATATCTTTCATTGATCCTAAACCAAAGTGTGATAAAGGAATGATGAGCTCTACACTTCCTCCCCCTTGAGATGTAGATTCAAATCCTGAATTTTGTGTAGGACCATTTCCATCAACAGCATAACTCATATAACCTTTTACTGTACTTAATCTTCCAGTATTATCACTTTCATCTATAATTTTATTATTTAATTTAATTGTAATTTTTTGAAACAAAAATGCTCCACCATTATCAGATATCATAACATTAGATTTTGCTGGATATTTAGATCCATCTTCTTGTACATATTCAAATGATAAATAAAGTTTTGAATTTTTAATGTTCAGAAATTTATCTTTACCATCTACTATAACTATTGTATTTCGGTTTGGTTTATTCAATTCTGTTGTAATTTGAGGTATATAACTTTCATATTGACTATTTATTATATTATCATCATATTTATTTAAAATATTTTCCATTTCTTATTTATATTACCAAATATATATTTTTTTTTTAATAAATGGATAAAGTAAAAGTAAAATTTTTTATTGAAGATGAAAATAAAAAAAAATCTTTATTTGAATTACCTTCACGTGTTTTAATTATAGGACCATCTGGTTGTGGTAAAACAACCTTGTTGTATAATCTGATTATAAATTATTGGATTCCTTATTTAAATCTATATATTTTTACAAAAAATATTGATCAACCAGTCTATAAAAAAATTAAAAAAATATTTGATGATATAGCTTCTATAACCACACATTTTTCTAATGATGAAATAATATCTGTAGATGATTGTGAACCAAATAGTTTAGTGATTTTTGATGATTTTCTAAAAGAAAAACAAGACATGATAATTGAATATTTTATAAGATCAAGATCAAAGAATATTAGTGTTATTTATTTAACACAAAGTTATACTTCAGTAGATATAAAAACAATAAGAAATAATTTGAATGTTTTAATTGTTTTTAATCAATCAAATTATTATATTGAAAAAATATGGTCCGATTTGATTAGTGAAGATGTAGCTTTAAAAAAATTTAAAGAAATTAATAGAATTTATTGTAAAAAATATGATAAAAAAAGTAAAATAAAAACATATGGTTTCATAACAATAGACTTGATAAAAAATTTAATCTATGACAATAAAGGTAATGAGATTTTATATATCGATGAATGATTATGTTTTAATTTAATTTTTTGTATAATAAATGGATATTAAACAAATTCAAAAAGAATTAAAAAAAAAAATAAAAAAAATGTTTCATTTGATGATCAAACACAAAACAATTCCAAGGTAGGAAATAGTTTAAAAAACACATCAGATGTAAAGATTCAGACAATAATTAATACTAAAAATAAATTACAAAATAGGTTTAAAGATGTATTATTAAAACCTAATAAAAAAGAGACTGTTATTATAGAAAAAGATGATGAAGATGAAGATAATATTAAAAAAAAAAAAAAACAATATAAATCTACAGATGTAAATAAAATAATTAATCTTAAAAAAGATTTACAGGATAGATTTAGAAATACAATTGTAAAACAAAAACATGTACTTGAAGAACAACAAAAAAAGTTTGGACCAATAATAAACGCATTAACAAATGTTAATACAACAATGAATGCAGTTAAAGATGTTGCTATTAAAACTGAAGGAGATATTCAAAAATTAAATATACAACCTAGAAATCCAGAATTAAAACGATTAACAAGTTCAGAAGAGACTTTTGGAACTCCAAAATATTCTAGTCAAAATTCAACAAGTAATTCTCCATTACCTAAAAATATTATAAACTTAGGTCCTATTGCGTCAAAATATTTAAAAACTGTAAAAGATACTAATTCTTTTGGAATATATCTTAATGAGAAAGATGATATTTATATGATTGGAAAAGATATAATCGATCTTGATAATGATGATATAATTTTAAATGAAAAAAGATGAAAAAAGGAACACCAGGTTTATGGAGATTATTAACTCATCAAGTTCCTACACCCAAACAATTTTATAATGATGATGAATTTAATATTTATAAAAATATATTATTTGAAACTAATTCTATATATCAAAACAATGATCCTTCAACGAAAAGAGCTAAATCAAGTCGTAGTGAGAAATATAAGGTTATGATTAGTTCGATTTGGAAAGAAATGACAGAAACAACTGATAAGAAAAAAAATAATAAAAAGAAAGAAAATAATGAAGATAATGAAATTTTTGAAAAAAAAGAAAATAATGAAATATTAGCTGAAGATAATCAAATAGGGGAGGGTTTAAAGAAATACACAGAAAATCGTATTGAATATCGTTATATTAGTAATGTAAACCAAGTGATAGATAATTTACAGTTTATTTCTTCAGAAGAAAGAGCTGGAAATAATAATTTTAAAAACGAAAAACTTGGTATTGTTCATTTATTTAAATCAATTATGGAAAATCTTATTGATACTCCTGAAGGTATTGAATATTTATTAAAATATGTAACTTGTTTACCAAAGGAAGTGAAAATATCAAAAGAAAAAATAATTAAACGTATACAGTATATATCAATTGAAGAAAGTATAGGAAATAATATTTACCATGATGAAAAACTTGATATTCTTAATATTTGTATTAGAGAAATGGAAAAATTAATTGATATACCTATTAACGGTGCAGATTATTTATCATCATATGTTTCATGTTTACCAAAGAAAATTATTACAGGTTCAGGAATTGTTAATTATCTTTTGAATTGTTCAAATTTACCTGAAATGCATTGGCCTGGCTATAATTATTTAGGACCGGGAACAAAGTTAGAAAAAAATAAAAAACCTAAAAACAAATTAGATGAAGCTGCGAGAGAACATGATTATTTTTATAAAGATAATAAAGATACTAAAACAAGACATATTGCTGATAAAATTTTAGAAAAAAAAGCAATGGAAAGATTTTATGATCCTCATAGTTCTATAGGTGAAAAAACTGCAGCCATTTTTACAGCAAATGTAATGAATGTTAAAAGACGATTTGGAATGAATTTAATTTAATTTAATTTAATATTTTGTATTATAAAATGAATCTAAATTTAAATAAAAAACAATTTAATAAAATATTGAAAGCTCATAAAAATAATAAAGATGTATCAATTCTAATTGAAAATAATCAAATTGATAGTGGAAAACATAAATTTATTCTTGAGCCAGAACAAATAAGAAAATTAAAAAACGCTAAAAAAATAATACCGGATCAAGTTTAGAACTTAAACATGTTCAAATTAAAAAAGGTGGATTTTTACCAATAGCTATTGCTGTGCTTGAAGGTGCAAGTGCTTTGGCTGCAGGTGCTAGTTATATTTATACTGCAGTAACTGATGCTAAACACAAAAAAAAAATGGAACAAGAAACAATTCGACATAATAAAGAGATGGAAAAAATTAGATCACAAGGTTCTGGCTTGAAAAAAAAAAAAAAATATTGAAAAAAAAATTGAAAAAATGAATAAATTTGAAATAACAACATTTAGAAATAATATTGAAAAATTTGAAGGTATTTATACACGGTTTTGGATTAAAAAAAATAATATAAAAATTGATCCATTGAGTAATATAGATATAAATTATTTTGGAAATAAAATAAAAAATTATAGAGGGTGTTTTATGTTAAATGAATTACCTACAACACCATGGGAAAATGAATGTGGAGTATTTAATTTAAATGATTCTACTCAAAATGGTTCTCATTGGGTTGCATGGAAAAAAATAAACAATACATTTAAAATATATTTTGATCCATTTGGTCATATAGTTGGTGAGCCACCAAAAGAACTTTTAAAATATTTGGGTAAAGATAATCTTTTTTGTACTGTTTCCCAATTTCAATACTATAATGATCCACCTATATGTGGTCATTTATGTTTAGAATTTATTGAAAATTATAAAAAATTTATTTAAATATTTTATTTTTTTAATAGAAATATTTCTATTAAAAATAACAACTTGTTTAATATATATTTAACAACGAGTAAACGAGTAAACGAGTAAACGAGTAAACGAGTAAACGAGTAAACGAGTAAACGAGTAAACGAGTCGTTGTTTTTTTTACGTTAACGAGTAAACGAGTAAACGAGTAAACGAGTAAACGAGTAAACGAGTAAACGAGTAAACGAGTAAACGAGTAAACGAGTAAACGAGTCGTTGTTTTTTTTACGTTAACGAGTCGTTGTTTTTTTACGTTAACGAGTCGTTGTTTTTTTTACGTTAACTCGTTGACGTTGTTTTTTTATGTTAACGTTGTTTTTAACAACTCGTTGTTTTAATAATTCGATGTTAAAAAAAAATATATTTACTAATATAAATAATAGAAATGGAAAATATCAAAACACTTTTAAATATGATTGAACAACAACGTAAAATCCTAAGACCTATATTTAATGATAGTGATATTGAAATTGATATTGACTGTGAAATTAGTAATAAGTTATGGAATCATATAATGGGTAATTGCTGTTTTGAAAATCTTATAAAATATGATTATTACAAAAAACATAATCAATTAAAATCATTTAATTTCCGTTTCATTAGTAATTGTTGTTTCGAAAATATTTTAAGTTTTATTAAAAACAAAAATTATAATGAAATTAAACTTTCATTAAACGAACTACGTAAATTAATACAAGAGGAATTACACGATTTGAATAATAATAATAATAATTATATGGAGCTAGACTGATTATTTTTTAAACTTTGAAAATTTAAATCGAATATAATACTTACGAAGTATTATATATTATATTATAGTACCTATACAGTGTGGTATAATAATAATAATAATAATAATAATAATAATAATAATAATAATAATAATAATAATATATATATCAACGTTGGACTGATTATTTTTTTAACATCCGGTATTGAATACCTTATCATAATATATATGTATAGTTTATATTATGATGTTTTTTTTATCGAATTATTTAAATAGTGTTTAAATAATCATTATACATGCCCAAGTGTTGTAGCTCAGTCGGTAACGCGTTTGATTTAAAATGTGTTCTTGGTCGGATTGAAACTAGTGGGAGAACGTGTGGCGCCCATGTTCACCTACTAATTTCATCAGGCTTTGAAGACGTTTACGGTAGATTGTATAGGTGGGTGCACACACCTATGCAATCTACTGAAAAACTGTCGTTGTCCTGCTGGATAAAGCGCTTGGGTAACTTCACTGCCCACGATAGCTTTGCAGATATCTGTAAAAGAGTTCCGGCCTCCTTTTTTCCTAACGGGTATCTGCAAAGCTGGGAATGATTTTGTAGATTTTTTGCATTTTTTTCCATATTTCTATTAAAAATATTAAAAAATAACGCGATCGTATATGTCCTATATTTCATTTAATATTTGATATTATCAAGTCGGAACAACACAGATATGTTTTATATGCTTATCTACACTACATATTAAAAGTTTACCCCCCGCTTCATATTTTTCATTTAAGTATAACTCCGTTGCTATTTATGTTAGAATCTTCATTTTTACATTAAACATTTTTGATTTTAATTCTTTATAAGTCCCCCTCATAGTATCATAGTGTAAAATCGTTTTTAAAGATTTTTGGATTTTAATAACGCGTGTCCGAATGGGACACGCGTTAAATATTGAACATTTTTTTAATAGATCAATTCTTCAAATTGAAGAATAGTTTTCTAATTAAAAACATTTAATAATCGAATGGTTTAATTGTAAGACAACATATTTTAATATTTACTAAATCTTGAACAACAAAAATATCATGGAGATATTTGCATTTATAACTGCCAGTTGTATTTATTAAATCATTAGCTATTTTACAAATTTCAAGCCATGTTGGCGATTCTAGTATTTTAGAAGCATAAGGTTTTCCTTTTCCATAAATATCGCTTCCAACAATTAAAATATTTCCTTCAATCGGAATTTCATTTAGATTATATTTAATAATTTCATTATTTTTATAATATATAAAAGCACAAAATTTCACATAACATTTTTTTATTTTTTTATTTAATATATAGTTTTCTACTTCGTTTTGCATTTCGGTTTCTTGTAACTCATTATGATTGTTTATAGATTCCATTCTTTTATTATAAATATCAATTCCTTTAACTAAGGTATTCAATTTCTTTAAAAATATTTTAATTATTATTACATTTCGATTTTAATTATTAATATCATAAGTATTATGAAAAATATTTTGGGGTGAAAATGTATTTAATAAGTTTTGCGAAAAATGTTTTTATTATTATTGCATTTCGATTTTTATTTTTAATAATTAAGTTTTGCGGAAAATATTTTTATTATTATTGCATTTCGATTTTTATTTTTAATAATTAAGTTTTGCGGAAAATATTTTTATTATTATTGCATTTCATAAGTTTTGCGAAAAATTTTTTTATTATTATTGCATTTCAATTTTCTGATCTTTTTGCACATTGTTTTCTTTGTGATCTTTTACTGATATATTATGAGGTGCGCCAGGACTGGTACATATATACTACTCATACTAATAAGGTAACAAAAAATGAACAAAATAGGATTCAACTTCTAAAGAACTTTCTCAAAACAGATCATATGAATCTTGAAGAAAAAGTATCCATTGAAGAATTATGCAGTGAATTTTCCGATATATTTTTTCTCGAAGGAGATAAAATTACATCTACAGACGCTGTATATCATGAAATAAGAACACCAGGAACAACACAACCCATCTATCAACGACCTTATAGACTTCCATATTCACAGAAAGAGGAAATAGATAACCAAATTGAAAAATTGGAGAAAGATGGAATAATTGGGCCCAGTGATAGCCCATGGAATGCTCCATTGCTAGTAGTGCCAAAGAAGATCGATGACTCAGGTGAACAAAAATACAGAGTTGTAGTTGATTTCCGTAAATTAAACAACCTTACTGTGGGAGATGCTTTCCCAATGCCAGATGTCAATACAATCTTGGATCAATTGGGAAATGCAAAATATTTCTCTTGCTTGGACATGGCGAGTGGTTACCATCAAATTCCAATGCGACCGGAAGACAGACAAAAAACCGGTTTTAGCACCGAAAAGGGCCATTTTGAGTTCAATAGGATGTGTTTTGGACTAAAAGGAGCTCCGGCAACTTTTCAAAGACTTATGAATCAGGTACTTATTGGTCTCAACGGTGTGAAATCTTTTGTTTACCTGGATGATGTAATCGTTATTGGAACATCTATTAAAGATCACGAAAATAACTTACGAGATGTATTTAAAAGATTTCGTAAATATCATTTGCAACTTCAACCACTGAAATGTCAATTCTTAAGTAAAGAAGTAAGTTATCTTGGTCACTTGATAACTGATGAAGGTATTAAACCAGATCCAAAAAAAATATCGTGTGTAGCTAATTATCACACTCCAACAAATGCTAAAGAGCTAAAATCATTTCTTGGATTAATAGGTTATTATCGAAAATGTATCAAAGACTTCAGTAAAATATCAAAACCATTAACATCTTTACTAAAGAAGGATCAACAATTTATATGGACGGATGCTTGTGAAGACGCATTTCAAACATTCAGAACCATATTGACCAAGGAACCAATACTTCAATTTCCTGACTTTTCTCGACCTTTCAATATTACAACAGATGCCAGTAATTGTGCAATAGGAGGAATATTATCGCAAGGAAACATTGGGTCAGACTTGCCAATTTCCTATGCATCACGCACATTAAATAAAGCTGAAATTAATTATAATACCACTGAAAAGGAGCTGTTGGCAATAATTTGGTCGGTTAAACAATTTCGTCCTTACATCGACGGTCGAAAATTTAACATCATAACGGACCACAAACCTCTATCGTGGATGTTTGGAGTTAAAGATCCAGGCGCTCGTCTTACTAGGTGGCGACTTTTGCTAGAAGAATACGACTATTCAATCATTTATAAACCAGGAGTTCAGAACACAAATGCTGACGCTCTTAGCAGAATAACAGTTTCTACTACTTCGGCAATTGCGCCTCAATCGACTAGCGAATATAAGAAATTTCTTGAAGAAATATCCCAACGTGTCATTATAAACAATAATGTTACTGAAACAGCGGGTAATTTATTCGATGCTGCAGATGAATATGCATTAGGACATTGTGTTTCTCAAGATTTTTGTATGAAAAAAGGGATAGGTCTCGAATTTAGAAGAAAATATGGTCAAATTAAACAGCTAAAAAATCAAAATAAACTGGTAACAGAAATAGCTTCGTTACAAGTAAATGGAAAAATTATTTTTTAAAAACACACTTTTCTAAAAAAACAAAAAATAATGAAAAATTTAAAAGTGTGTGGCGCTCTTAAACTTGACATATTATACCACACACTTTTAAATTTTTCATTATTTTTTTGTTTTTTTTAAAAACTAGTAAAGATGTAAAGAGTTTTAGATGGTTTTTTAAAAAAAATATATATAAATAATGAAATAGGTAGATGCTTACGTAGATAGCTGTTCGGTTAAAGTATTTTCCAATGTTAATGATGCCGGTACTGGACTGGTAAACTATGCAGGATTGAAGTATTTTCAATGTTCGATGGTAAATTCCTGTTGATGATGTCGATGGTAGACTGTTATACTTTATAGGATTGAAGTATTTTCAATGTTCGATGGCGAATGTCTGTTCCTTGTTGTTGCTGGTGGAGAACACAAGCTGAATTGATATTGTTTGAGTGGCAAATTCTGGGTTATATAGTCGAGAATCATCTCCTACTTTTCTAGTTGTCGTTTAAAACTCACATTATATTCAAAGAAATCGTGTAACCTGTTAATGTAATATTAGTTTTAAAAACAACTAAGTTATTTTGTAGTAATAGTAATTATAGTATTATAGTATATAATGTATGTATTGGTGTTGACCATCGTCCGGAATATTCATTTAAAATAGCTAGGTCAAATTTTGGGCGTTGTCTGAATAAAAAACTAGTATTAATAAGAGGTCATAGTATGACCGTTGACGGAATAAAACTAATATTAATAAGAGGTCGAATTAAGGGCGTTGGCTGGTTTAATATATCCGATAGCATTGCTTTGAATATTTCACATTTCAAAGTTACTATGGTAGTGGAAACATTACAGTATATAAGGCTAGCGTATCGACAGCAATATTACAGTCAACATCCAGCAACTGGAACTTCACAGTCAACATCCAGCAACTAGAACTTCTTCGCCCTCTTCATCAATTCAACATTCAATAATATTCAACGATGTCTTACAGAACTCCGATTGTCGATTCTGGATCAGAGGTTAGTAAATGAATTACTTTAATAACTAAAGCAAATTGTAGGCCAGTCGTAAAACTACTCAACGCTATGGTTATAATTCCAATCTATCGGACGGTATTTATATGACAAAGTGTAATAGTCAGAGTATTCTGGCATTGCACTGATCATACATTCGTCTCAGTTAATGGGGCAATAGTTAGAGTATTCTGGCATTGCACTGACTGACATACCGTTCGATAGATTCAATTCTCAGTCGTGCAATTCTGTGGTAAACCACTCATACATTTATAAAAAAAAAACAATCTGTTAATATAGCAAATTTAATACTATAAGTTTTTTTTATAGTACGAATTTAACGGATCTGTAGACATGAAAATGAAACCTTCCACTTCAAAGCAAACTAAAACAGCTCTCAAAAGAGGGGCTGAAAAATTGATTGACAAGAGAAATAACAAAAAGATTAAACAGACAAAAACAGTAAGATAAATAATTAATTATAATCTTAATACTTTTATCTAATATTCTAAGGTGATGAATTATAGCATGAATTTATTTATTTATTTTTTTAGAGTTCATCTTACAGGGAAATCTTTGAGGAGAAATTGCGGACTGAAGATTTCGATGAAGAAATCATCAATTCGGTAACCTTCCGGCAGGGAGATGGTTTGGCTACCATCAAAAGTCAGTTTAATCCAGAAGAGAAGGCAACCGACTATTGGACAATAACACACTATAAGTGTAAGAACATAAACAAAGTTCCATCAAAGGAGAGGTAAATACTAGACTTTGGTTTACTTTTTAATAATAAAACTATTGCTTATAATAAAAAATAAATCAACTGTTTCTATTCACTGTTCACTGAATAATTAATTTATGTTACAGGTGGCGTCACTCTGAGGCATCTGTTAAGATAACAACGTCAGATAAATCAAAAGACCAGACTTTAAATACAAGTTTGAATGAGACCATGCAGGTCATCTTCGACGTGATTTTGAAGGATCCAGAACGTCGTACGATAAAAAGTAATTTAGCATTATGAGTGTAATATTCTAAAAAAATATTTTTTATTTAATAAATAAAACATTACATAAATATAAATGAATTTGTATTATATTACACTATTAAGTCCTGTAAAATCATGTCAGACATTGCGTTAAAATCAAATTGTAATATTTCGTACAAAAATGAAGTGTCGTCGTTTTGTAGATGAGAATAATAATTAAAATCATAGCTTTGTATATACTGGTTTGTGAATTCGTTCCTCTGACAACTGATGGGCAAACCTCGGACATCGTTTTTAATCAGCTAATAAGCTGCATCAAATGTTGCTTGAAAACTCTGTAGACGTTTCTGTTTTTCTGCGATATAAAGGTCCACACAATGCTGAAGTTGTTTAAGTCTACAGAAATCTATATGTGAGAGTGTAATATAATCATCATTTATATGTAAGGTTATTGAACTCTGCTTCACATTAATTGAATATGTGAAATTCTCGGTGATTCTTACACGTCTACACCTGGTATGTAAGTTGTTAGTAATTGAAGTGTAATTAGATTCAGACATAAGCGTACACCATTGCTCTAAATTTAATGTAATAATTTTTTTCGTTAACTTGCACTCTAATAACACAATAATCGAAATTTGTTTGCTGATTAATAGGCCGACTGTAACATTCTTCTTACCAAATGGACGTATGTCAAATACCGATTTTGACACAATTACTGATAGACCCATAACGAATTAATGTTCTTTTTTTAAATAATTAAAAAACATTTCAAACTATAAACGTAATTATTTTTTTAAAATTGATATAAAGTTTTTTTTTTTAAATATTTAAAAAAATCTTTCAAACTATAAACGTAATTATTTTTTTAAATTTGATATAATATAACCGATGGGAGATATCCTTTGAACTGAAAGCATTTATACTTTGTGAGCGTATTATATACTAAACCTGATAGATAAAAAAAAAAAAAAAAAAAAAAATGTGAGCGTACAGTATAGTCGACTACTGCATGCAGTGGAGGGAAGAATTACATATTATACTTACCTGATACCTGAAAACATTTAAATTAACACTACACGCAGTAATCCACTAGACCACACGCTCACGAGATATTACATCAAATAATAACACATATAAGTTGTTTTAAAAAAAATCAGCATTTATTTTTATTTACTATAACATGATTAGCATACATTTAAATTATTTCTACACACACTAACCTCATTAGTCTATACGATCGTGAGATATTAAATCAAATATTAACACATATAATTTGTTTTTTTTTTTAAAAAAATCAGCATTTAATTTTATTTAGTGTAACATATAATAAAAACATGATTAGTCAACAGTAAAAAAAATCAACATTTTATTTTTATTTACTATAACATAATATAATAAAAACTTGATTAACAAACAGTATCGTATGATTCAGATTCACAACTGTGAATATGTTCGGTTTTACAGTATTTACTTAATACATTTTGAACATACTGATTACCCTTCATTAATAATACATATAAACATCTTGGACTGAATCTGCAATGTTCAATCCATGGGTCGTCCAGCCTTTCCCAGTTATGAAGAATAAGACCACAACAAAAGCATTCCACGACATCATCCACTCCTGAATATTTTAAGCCACATTCGGACAATGTATATTTATTTTGAGAAGTATTTAACGGGAATAATTTGAATGTTTTAAATCTTGATGCAAACGATGAAAATTTTGGATGAACCATGGTCGGATTATTTCGTATATACGATAACTAATAATACGATAACTAATGATTCAAAATCATTCGGACATTTTTGAAAATTCATTTTTGAAGAAATTAAATAACTTATACAATGTAATAAAACTTCAAGAATATAAAGAAAAATGAGACACGACTTATGTGAACGGCGGATCATTAGTAACTGAATATGAGAAAATGATCAGCTTATAACTAAAAATTGTATACATTTTTTTAGAAAAATACCGACATTCATTAATTAGATCAATTGCAGTGCAACCAACATAAATGTAAATGCGAATATAGTAATTATTATTTCATTTTAGTAATAAGGTTTGTTGAGAAAAAAACATTTAGTGTGTACACGGTAAATATTTGGACAAAACTGACTTTGAGTGTGCAAACTCTTCATAATTTTTACACGGTAAAATTATTGTGTCCAAGGGGGACATCCTCGCTTGAACGTTGTAAAATTACCGTGGTGACACAAAAAAAAGACTGTGAACATACAAATCTATACTACTCACTTTCTATTTTTTTGACACAGCGGAAATTGTTTAACAACATAATTTAAAAAAAAAAAATTAATGATCAAAGAAAATTTCATATGCCTATAAATAGCTCAGCATGAGTCTAAATACTTTGAAAATGTTTGGCTTATAGAAAATTATAATATAAACTTTATTGAGTATGTATTTAATATTTTTAGAGTTACAATAAAAAACAAAAATCAACTTTTTCGAAAATAGATTTTGCGTTAAAATTCCCGTTTTTTTTTGTTTTTCTCAGCGATTTTGAAAGCTACTCTGAATTTTGACCTCCCGAAGCACCAACTAGATTCACTTTCCCATCTGAAAAGATACTGAAGTTGAAAATCGTAGCATTATTTTGACTAGGTACTCATTTAGTTAACACTACACAGGTCACAGCTAAAAAAAATGTTAAATGAAAAAAATCTCATCATTGTAAAATTCATAGATTATTCATTGCTCTACTCAGAATTTAAAACTTGAAAAAAATGTTTACATATTTATAATTATTTCAAAACAAGTAAAAATATTTTGAAAAACAAAATAAGAAAATCGATCGAAGATATTTTGTTGAATAACGAGAGAATGTCTAACGTCAAAAAATATTTTGATTCCAACACTTATAAAAATTATCAGTGTAATTTAAGGTAAAGAAACATTGTATCGATCAACAGTTAGATATAAAAATACATTTTTAAATATTCATAAATAAAAAGTTAGAATTTTCAATATAAATTTAAATGTCTATTATAAATAACTCAAACAATTTAAATTACTCAAACCTATTGAATATTAATATCTTAATGAATATCGTTAATTTATACTGTCACTTCATGGTCAATGAGGATTAATAGTCTAAACAGTGATGTAGGTGGTCTTATTGAATCTTGACAGCCAAACCATATTTTGTAGATAGAGGTACCTAAATTACTGAATACGCATATTCATTTCTATATACTTAGAATCAAAAAACATTTGTTTCATATATATTGTTAAGAACCCCTGGCTATATTAGTTAGTATATATATATAATAGTGTATAATATAATATTGTACGACGGCGACTGTCTGGAATTGCTGCGACAGCAATTCCAGGCAAGCGCTGGCTACAGGCACGGCTCGTATAGCAAGCCGTGCCAGTGGCATTTCAGAGCAGTAGACGGAACATTGTGATTCGCGCCAGAACATTATTATTGTCAGACCATTTTTTTATAAAACATTAAATAATTCATTAAGTGTATTGTAAGTTTTTCTTTTCAAGTTAAATATAGAAAGTAACATATAGTTCGAAAGTGTTCGTTGTTTTTATTTGTGCACGGACCTCCAAAGAGATACGTCACATTTTTGGTGGCAGCGATGGGATCACGACAAATATCAGTATCCCGTTACCACGAGCAATAGCCGAACTAGACTTTCAACAATATATTAGCAGAAAAGGAAACGAACAAAAGCGAATCCATCCGAAACAGAACATTGTACACAAAGTTGCGTAAGGTAACACTAATAGTATAAGATATTATTATTTTATAATATTTTATATACATCTATATGGTGTGTATATATACATGCAAACGGTTGCGTGTGAACGTGTCTCTATAAACGCGCGATCAGCAAATTCCCGGCGTGGTGTAATACATACATACGCCGTCGAAAAAAAAAAAAATTGACGACAGGCAGCCGCCGTGTGTGTGTGGGCCTGGCTTACGTGTTGCCGCCGCCGTCGTGGTTGTGACGACATCCGTGTCGCCGCCGCCGACGTTTGAAAACAGACGACAACACAGCTGTTACGATAATACGTTGTTTATAAACACGATAGCGCCGCCGTAACGAATTTATATCAAAATATAACGATATATTTACGTTATTTAATCATCAAAGCGAAACCCAATAATTAATTATTGGTCCCCGCGCCAGCAGTTTCGGGGCGTAGAACATCGTTCCGAAGTGGTTAAGGTGTCGAAGAGGAAATTCGACGTGTTATTGTTCCGATATCAATTCGACGTCATATACCAGAGCATTCAGCACCAATCACAACGACCAGGCGCAGACGAACACTGAACATTTCAATTCATTATCGTCGAACAATTGTGGTGGTCGTGAGTATTTAGCATTAAGTTTTCAGCTCTGTTTATATTTAAATATTTTTTTTTACAAACATAGGATAATAAATTATTATACACCATATATAAACATAAACCTATGGTAGGGAAAAAGTCTTTCTTTGTAAACACATGTTTCTCAGTGTTTTATTATACCGAATTCTTTTTTTTTTAAATATCTCTTTACGATTGGGAATAAACCTTTTATGAAACTCTTAGGCAAACTTTAATGAGCGCAAATTCGGAGGAGGATTCAACCACCAAGTGGGGCTGACACGTCCGTTACTGATACCCCTACCGCTACACCAAGAGTAAGTTTACCTGTAAGGTGCTCCAATCCCGACAATCCAAATTCCGAGAGTCAAATACACGAACTTTCCGTCGACCATTTACTAATTAAGGAAGCGGATTTGACTGTAGCCACAAATAGTCTTTTAGCCGAAGTTAACGAAGAACTTAGGGAAATCGACACAAGTTTAATTCACGTCGCCCTCGAAACTTTTTCAACAGAAAATTCAGAAAATTCCCAAAACACAAAAATTCTACAGACCAATCAAGAAAAACTTTTGGATTGGTCTTCAAACGACACAGTTGAATCGACAATCCAAGGAATTAAGCTTCTCGTAAATCAAAAACCATTGGAAATAATGGGAGATAAAAATCAACCAATAGAGAATGGTGTACTAGGACCACAGTTGACCACAGACATTTCAAATAATCCAGATTTAAGCCAATTAATTGATCTAAAGATTCAGGAAATCATGAGGACCAGAGATAGCGCCAGTTCGAGACATGGAGATTCGATATCTAATAATCAAATCGGACTTCAGGATGCGATTAGGCTATTACCAAAGTCATTCGATGGAAAAGACACCGAAAATTTAGAGATTTTCCTTGAAAAATGCGAATTTGTTGTGTCATGTGTAGTGGAACCGGCAATTCCACGACTGCTTCAGGCAATCCAAACCAGATTAACCGGGAAAGCGAGGCAGGTAACAAAGTTTAAAACATTCGACACATGGGAAGAATTACGGGAAACACTTAAAACAAGTCTAGAACCCCAGCGAACCACACAACATCTATTTTTAGAATTGTACGCCATCAAACAAAAAAATGGTGAAGATATTCTGACCTACTCCATGAGAGTAGAAGCTTTACAAAATCTTATCATTGAACAGGAAACTGCAGACTTTTCACCAGAAATTGCCCAAGCGATGGAAATTTCTATTAAGAGACAGGTAATTCAAGTCTTTATGGAAGGCTTGGGGAACCTAAAGGACTACATTAAGGCCAGAAACCCACTAACCTTAGATAAGGCCATACAAGCCGCCCGAGAGGAAGAACGGATTAGGATGTCATCCGAAGAATCCAAGAAACTTTACAAAGGAAACGCGGTGGCAACGAAAAAGCCAAATAGTTCTTGCAACATTTGCAATAAACCAGGACATTGGGCCCGCGATTGTAGATCCAACCGAGGTAACAACACAAATCAATCAAAAAATTCCAGCACGCCACACGGAACCTCCAAAGCCGCAGTGAACACCATCACGTGTCAGTACTGTAAAAAACCGGGGCACACAAAAGATGTATGCCGGAAATTAAAATATGTTATCGGAAAAAGGAATGAAGCAGCTCCAGCAGAGACTTCGGAAAACCAAAATCAACCGGGCGCTTCCGGCGGACGTCCGGTAGGGAGCATAAAAAGCGCCGCCATATCATTTCCAGAATCGTCACATTAAAGTCAAATTTAACAGATAATACTTTTACATGCAGAACCTCTCAGACAATTAACCAAAATGCTAAATTTTTACTGGATTCAGGAAGTGATCTCAATCTAATTAAAATTTGTTCACTTTTGGATCAGGTAATGATATACGAAGATACCATTTACTATTTAAAGGGCATCAACGAACAGTTAGTCCCAACATTAGGTCGGACGACTATAAGTATTCAAATTGGCGAGCGTATGATGCAAGTAGAATTTCAATTAGTACATTCCAACTTTCCCATTACACAAGATGGAATTTTAGGGAAACCCTTTATAATAGGGAACCATACGATTATTAATTATCAAACTAACGAATTAATAGTACCAGATACCGTTAACATGAAAATCCAAGCTCAAACAGAAACTTTGATCGCAATACCTATCACAGAATATCAAGAGGGTGAAAAACTTTTAATCCCAGCTCAAAAAATTTCAGAGAATATCCTATGTAGCAATACGGTTAACCAAGTGCACCAGAATCAGATACTTATAGCGGTGATTAATCCCACGGAATCTTCAGTGGAACTTACCCAAGCACAAACGAAATCAATTTCTATTTATAAGTTTGATGAAGTTAATGTTTATGCAACTCAGAACATACCAGAAAAGTCCAGCGGACAAGGCCGTTTAGAAACCCTAAGGGAAAAATTAAATTTGGATCATCTAAACCAAGAAGAAAGAGAATCTCTTATGCCAATATGTGAGGAATACTCAAATATCTTCCATCTAGATGGAGATAAACTATCTTGCACTGACCAGATTTATCATGAAATCAAAACAAATGAGGCCGCACAACCGATTAATGTACGTCCATATCGGTTGCCTTTTAATCATAGACAAGCAATTGACAGACAAATTCAGAAGCTTGAGGAGGACAACATTATTGCTCCGAGCAAAATCCCTTGGAATGCGCCATTACTCGTAGTTCCCAGGAAGCCTGATGAAAACGGTGTCGTGAAGTATCGCGTGTGCGTGGACTTCAGAAGGTTAAACCAGATATCAACTGGAGACGCGTATCCTCTACCGAACATTACAGAAATTCTGGACCAATTGGGAAAATCCAAGTACTACACTACGTTGGATTTGGCCCAAGGGTACCATCAAGTCAAAATGCACCCGGACCATTGCAATAAAACCGCCTTTTCTACGGACAAAGGTCATTTCGAATTTTTAAGAGTTCCATTCGGGTTGAAGGGAGCCCCAGCCACTTTCCAACGTCTAATGAATTCCGTATTAACGGGATTGAATGGGATCAAAGCATTTGTGTATTTGGACGACATCATTATATATGCCCTCGACCTTGAAGATCATTCAAGGAAATTAAAAGAAGTATTCGACAGATTACGAGAAGCAAACCTCAAACTCCAACCGTCAAAATGTTCATTCATGCGAAAAGAAGTGAACTATTTAGGACATGTTATAACCGACAAAGGAGTAAGGCCTAACCCACAAAAGATTGATTGCGTAGTAAAATTTCCAACGCCAACAAATGCTAAGGAGATAAAATCATTTTTGGGTCTGTCAGGCTATTACCGACGTTTCGTTCCGAATTATGGACAAATTGCAAAACCACTCACGTCATTATTAAAGAAGGATGTTCCATTTTATTGGTCGGACCTTTGCCAAGAATCGTTTGACAAATTAAAAGCTATTCTCACCAAAGAACCTCTCCTACAATACCCTGATTTTGAACAACCATTTAATCTCACCTGTGACGCCAGCAATTTTGCAATTGGCTGCATATTATCTCAAGGACCAATTGGGAAAGATCTACCGATAGCATATGCATCGCGCACTCTAAACAAAGCAGAACAAAATTATAATACAACGGAGAAGGAACTTTGTGCAATAGTATGGGGAGTCAAACAATACCGACCGTATTTATATGGTCAGAAATTCAAAATTATTACAGATCATCGAGCGTTAAGCTGGCTTTTCAACGTAAAGGACCCGGGGTCCCGATTAATCCGATGGAGGTTGAAACGGGAAGAATATGAGTATGAAATCCACTATAAGCCAGGTGTTAGTAACACCAACGCTGATGCATTGAGTCGAATCAGAACTGTCACGACTAGATCCAAAACCAAGTCAGAACCTCCAAGACTAGAAGATAGGGTAACGTCTACAAATGGTTCCGACAGAATAAAAATCGTAGATTCACCGGAAGTCTCAAACACTTCAGAACCTCTATGCAATCCAGAGCCTTCTGATGAATATTTTTTTTTTTAATACCGAAGCTAAACCTACTACCAATGTAATGGAGCTAACAGGTAATATTTTCGACTCAGAATCTACTACATCAATAGCACATTGCATTTCCGCTGATTTTAATATGTCTCGAGGTATCGCCCTTCAAATGAGACGGAAATTCGGGCAGGTGGACCAATTGCGGAAAGAACAAAAATCAGTTACTGATGTAGCCGTTATTCAGTCAGAACAACGAACAATATTTTATTTATTAACAAAAGAGCATCACTGGCAAAAGTTGACGTATCAAGCAATCTATAGTTTTTTACAGAAACTTAAAGAATTGTGTATGCAATTAAAAATAACCAGTCTATCTTGTCCAAGGATTGGAAGTGAAGCAGATGGACTACAATGGGAAATCATCCGAAACATGTTTCGAAACACCTTTGGAAATTCGAACATCAAAGTCTATATCCTACACCAGAGATGAATTAACAGAAGACCAGAAAATACAGAAAATAAAAGAATTGCATGAAAACCCGCTAGGAGGACATCATGGATTAACTAGAACGTTCAATAAGATGTATGAAGAACATAACTGGAAGGGCATGAGAAAACAAATCAAACAATTCATTAAAAAATGTCCAAACTGTCAAAAGAATAAAACAGCGACAAGAACACCAAAAGAGCCTATGGTGATTACCAGCACAGCTACCAGAGCCTTCGAAAAAATATTCCTAGATGTCGTAGGACCACTACCTCGTTCACATAGTGGAAATGCTTTCATCTTAACGTTACAAGATGACCTCACTAAATTCGCATGGGCTTCCCCCATGGAGAATCATGAAGCGAATACGGTAGCACAACATTTTGTGACCAAATTCGTGTGCTTACACGGAATACCGCAAAGTCTGGTGACAGACTGTGGTACGGAATTTTTAAGCAACGTTTTTAAAGAGGTGTGTAAACTCCTAAAAATGAGACAGACATCGACCACACCTTACCGCCCTCAGAGCAATGGCAGTCTCGAAAGAAGTCATCGTTCTTTAGCAGAATATTTACGAAATTTTATCGGAAATGATCAACTAAACTGGGATACTAGAATCCCATATGCGATGTTTTGCCATAACTCCACTGTTCATTCAGCCACGAAATTCCAGCCATATCATTTGGTTTATGGAAATTCTGTAAAAATCCCCACATCTTTCACTAAAGAACAAGAACCTCAGTACAATTATAATGACTACCAATTCGAAGTCAAAAGACAAATGGAAGAAGCTCAGGCTTTTGCAAGAAACAATTTGCTGGAAGCAAAGAGCAAGTCAAAGGAACAGTACGACAAGACATCAAAACATCAAATTTTTGAAGTCGGTCAGAAGGTTTTACTACAAGAAAAAGCCGCGAAAAACAAACTGGCCCCGAATTGGTTGGGTCCATATGAAATTGTAGATGTAAATCCAACAAATAAAAATGTAACCATAAAAAAAAATAACAAGAAGAATCAGACCATACACCAAAATTTACTAAAGTTATTTCACGAAAAATGAAACGAGAAAAATGAATTTGTTCCAGGAAACTCATCATGGCATTCGCTGGAATTTCCAAGAAAAATCCGTCATTCTCGAAAATGGTAATCCTGATAATGTGGATATGGGATAGTACATCAGAAGCTCAAGAGAATTATAACATTACTACCTTCCCGGATCACAAAGGATTCTATTATGAATCTCACGGAATGATCAAAACTTCTCACACTAAATGGAACTTGGTAACGTATGTGGACATTGGAATCTTGACCACAAAATATGATAAGTTGATGACCCAGTATAGCGAAATGGAGACAATTTGTAAGCAAATGATAGCAAACTTTGGTAATGCGGAAATAGAAAACATTTGTAATCAATTCGTAAACCAATTTTCTACTACAACCCGTCCATATTTATATGAAATTCAGTTAAATCGTCGTAACGCGATGTTGTCGATAGAGCATAACTCAAATAATGAAATTCGAAATCGCCGAGGATTGGGAGGTACCTTCAAGCGCCTGATCAACGTTTTGTATGGTGCATACTCGAAAATCGACACCGAATTCATATTTAAACAGATCGTAGAATTAACCAAAAACAAAATTCAGAATATTAATTTAGTCAAAGAAAAAACAAGAGTTGTACAAGCAGAAATATTGGATGCAAATCATACTTCACAGGAAATCGCAGAACATCATCAGAAACTCGATAATAACTTGCAGTATTTACAAAGACTGACCAAAGAAAGTATCGTTAAAATCAACAAATTAGAATTTAAAAATAAACTGTTAGAGCAAGCCTTTTTATTCGAGGTAACTCTCAAAAAAAATAATACAAACACAAAACCTTATTGCCATTATAAATGCAGCACTGGATGGCAAGATCCACACCAGCGTAATTACCCCCAGAAAATTAATACAGGAGTTAAAAGAAATTAAAATCAACTTACCCATGGGAAACGACCTCCCGATAGAAGTAATACCTGAGTCCATGCCAAACCTTTTCAAAATCTCTGAAATAACGATTTTCGTGCAAAACGAGTACTTAATATTTTCTATTGAAATACCCTGGATTTCAAGTAAAGTATTAAATGTGTATCGAGTTGTTTCATTACCAATGATATATTCTACCAATACATTAATTTTAATTGAACCCGAAGTCGAATATTTGGTAATTACAATGATAATGAGGAATTTTTCACTATGACAGGGAAACAGTGGGAATCATGTGTAAATTTAGACACTTACAAATTATGTAAAGATGGTCAAACATTTCACCGCCGCTCGAGATTGAACGTTTGCCAAGTAGCACTTCTAACATATCAACCAATCCCAGAAACTTGCAAAATAAAATTTGTAACATTAACAACGTCCATTTGGGATAAGTTATTTTATTCCAATGCATGGTTATTTTACACACAACCAACTTTAGTGACCATTAAATGTGCGGAACCTCCACAAATAGTAACATTTCAGATCTCAGGCGTAGGAAGGTTGACCACCTCCCAAGATTGTGAAATCCATACAGAAAATTCCCTTATATTTCCGACCAGTAGATCTAATAGAGGTATCTATACTGATTTAATTCAAGAAAGCAAAAAACAGGAATCAGTATTATCAGAGAGTCTTAAAAATATAATTCCCCAGAACCTAAAAGACATAAGTATCGTACACGATTTTAATTCTTTATCCAAAAGGTGAATAGAAATAAGTAAGTTACCAAAGGTAACAACAGAGTCTCTAATAATATTTCAAATGGAATTTCATATGGTACTTGTGTATATCTTAATGTTAACCTATAATATCCGTAGTTAGTGGATTAGCTATTAAGTTTAGAAACAGCATAATTAGAATGTACTCTCCGGATTTACCGGATATTTTATCACTGAATAATAAGTAAACATTATAATCATAAATTTAGTTATGAAAACATATTGTACGGAACATTAGGGAACCATTAGGTCCCTAAGTTCCATTTAAGTTGGGGGGTGTTAAGAACCCCTGGCTATATTAGTTAGTATATATATATAATAGTGTATAATATAATATTGTACGACGGCGACTGTCTGGAATTGCTGCGACAGCAATTCCAGGCAAGCGCTGGCTACAGGCACGGCTCGTATAGCAAGCCGTGCCAGTGGCATTTCAGAGCAGTAGACGGAACATTGTGATTCGCGCCAGAACATTATTATTGTCAGACCATTTTTTTATAAAACATTAAATAATTCATTAAGTGTATTGTAAGTTTTTCTTTTCAAGTTGAATATAGAAAGTAACATATAGTTCGAAAGTGTTCGTTGTTTTTATTTGTGCACGGACCTCCAAGGAGATACGTAACATACGTATATCTCAATGAATTTATAAGCTTTGGTCATATTGTTTTTAATTCTGTGATTAATTATTATATTATACATTAAACATATTATATTATTACCTATAGTGGAATTGTTATCTGTTGATTAGGCATTAATTGTAGTTTAAAACAGATGTAAGTATATAATACACTACCTATCTATTATCCTATGAGTAAAGTTATCCAAATATTTAGTATTTATATTATAATAATTAAAAATAAAAAAGTTATTATTTTAGGTATGCTTATAATCAAGCAGTATACCTGTCGTTGTTAGTAAATGTTTAGTATCAATTATAAAACAAAAACTTATTTTTTATTTAAGTGTTTGTGTTTATAAAAACTGTGAGTAAAAAAAATATATGTTTATTTTTAAATCATATTATTTTGTACATTATTATAATAAGTACCTGGATAATTTCTTTAAGTACATTAGGTTCCGAGCTAGGGGCGATTTTACGGAGAGGTTTTGGGGTGTTTGACAGCCCAAGAATGTCGGAAACTGTAAGTACTAGTTGTTAATTTTCAGAATTCACAAAATGTTATATATTATGAGATCATTGAAACTTCCATA
Organism: Macrosiphum euphorbiae; assembly: GCA_949089665.1. Taxonomy (NCBI): domain Eukaryota; kingdom Metazoa; phylum Arthropoda; class Insecta; order Hemiptera; family Aphididae; genus Macrosiphum; species Macrosiphum euphorbiae. The sequence goes on from CARXXK010001098.1 coordinate 1,559,804, forward strand.
TTATTAACAAGGAAAACTAATACACATTAAGCATTAAGTATGAACATATAGTTTGCTCGTAATAAATATCCTTAATTATTAATCGGATAATCAAAAATTAGATATCCAAAAGAGCTTATATTATTGTTATTGTTTTCACTAATATTAATGTCTAAAAATAGGAATGGAATAAACCGACTTCGAAGTATTAGAAATCTGTAAAAAAGCTTTAAATCCAACTTTTATTAATTTTGGAAAGTGTGTTGTTTTTTAAATTTTTTTGTGTCTGTCATGACCTTTTAGGACACTAAAAATGCTTAGATTTTCTTTAAAAGTATCTTTTCTGATAGGAAAGAGAATCTAGTTGGTACACAAGTAAAAAAAGAAAAAATTATAAATAGTTTTTAAAAGCGCTTTGAAAAACAAAAGAAAATTTAGGAAAAAACAGGAATTTTTACTCAAAATCGGTTTTTGAAAAAATCGATTTTGGTTTATGGTGTAACTCTAAAACAAATTAACGTAGATATATGACATTATTACTGGTTGTTTATATTAGCATTTTATTTGATGATACAATTTTTAAAAAAACTATGATTTGTTATGAATGTCAATAAAATGTTATTTGTTAGGTAAAAAAGCTTGAAAATTTAATTCAAGGATTCTAATAATATTACATTGTTGCTAAGATATTTGAAAAATATTTAAAATCGAGTCTCAATTTTTTTTTTTTAGTCACTTACAGTTAAAATCCTGATAAAATACGTAAAAATCACGGAAATGAGAAAATTATTTTTAGTTAGAAATTCATAATTTTTTTTTTTTTAAATCTAAGATATTAAAATGTAACACAGGATTCCTCATAAGCTTGTCTACATTTATAAAAAAAAAAAATCTCTTCAAGAAAGTCAAATTTAATTTTTTGAGCATTTGGAATTCACTCGATTTCTCATGTAGGTATAGCGAGATTTTGTTATTTTGTCGTAATTCAAAAATAAATACCTAACTGACAACTTTAGATACATGAACATTTCACTAAACGTTACAATTCTCATTTTATATACACAATTATATTTTTAAACAAGGCAACAGGCGCAGTGAAGAGAATGAAATGGTCACAAAGTCACAAAACTGGTAAGATTTGTCCTGCTGGAATGACAACAACTAATATTGATGGGTACATAACAGTAGAATTAAAAAGAACCCATGTTGGCCATGCATTAAATATGAAATTTTTACATCTGTCAAAAGAAAAAAGAGATGAACTTCCTGGTAAAATAAAATCAGGTGTAACTTTTGAACGGATATTGGATGATATTCGAAAATTAGTAACTTCACCGGAATGAGTCAACCGTTTCTATGCTGTGGATAAACGAGATTTATACAATATTAAAATGGATTATGACTTGGACCGAGACATTGTACACACAAATGACGCTTTTAGTACAGAAATATGGGTACAAGAACCAATGTTACTCAAATAAAAGTCACCAGTAACATATTTTAAAATGCAAGGATGTGAGAAAGAAGATAAATTATTGAAAGGTGATTTTATGATCGTAATAATGACACCCTATCAAATAGATGTTTTGTCAAAATATGCAACTGATAGAATTTGTGTTGACAGCACTCATGGAACTACCAGCCATGACTTTCAGCTTACAACATTACTCGTAGTTGATGAATTTGGAGCTGGTTGCCCGGTTGCATTCTGTATAAGCAATAGAATTGATTCAGTGGCTATGTCTAGATTATTTTTGTCTGTAAAAGAAAAAGTAGGTTTGATTTCAGCTAAAGTTCTTATGTCAGACGATACTACAACATACATTAATGCCTGGTCTAATATAATGTCAAACCCGCAACATCACTTACTTTGCAACTGGCATGTAGACAGAAGTTGGAGAAAAAATCTGAAGAAAAATATCTAACTAAGCAGTGAGAAGTGTATAAAGCTTGTCGTATATTGATGGAAATTTTGGATATTGATCAGTTTCAGAATTCCTTAGAGTTCTTTCTTGCAATGTGTGAAGATTATGTCGAAACTAAAGATTTTGGGATTTACTTTAAAAATTATTATTCATAATGACCCAAAGCTTTTGCCTTTTTTTATAGACTTGATCTATCTTTAAATACAAACATGTACCTGGAAGCAATGCACAAGGAATTAAAATATTGTTATATGCACGGTAAACAAAATAGAACAGTTGACAAGTGCATTAGTTTACTTATGCGTTTAGCAAGGGATATGATGTTTGAAAGGACTATACGAATGATAAAAAAAAAAACTACTTTTCGAATGGAACAAATAGCACACAGTCATCTCCGAAGTATTAATATTGAGAGCAGTTAAATCAAACAAATTGACAATAACACATGGCTCGTACACTCGAGAAAACGCCTGATAAAAAACATTGTACTGTTTCATTCAATAATAATTTGGAAAATTGCATAGGATGTCCTATGGCATGTCCTAGTTGCCATATCTGTGTCCATAAATTTACCTGTACATGTGTAGATTATAAGATCAAAGGAAACTTTTGTAAGCATGTGCATGCCTGCATAAGAGTATCTGATAAAAAAGATATTGTAATAAATATTGATGAAAACAGAGCAACGTCAGCCTTTGAAGAGCACAGTAATCATGTTGTCCAAGCATCTCAAATAACATCGGTAGATCAAAAAGAATCAGTTTCCATTTCGACTTGCTCTACAGCTTTAATTAATGCAACAATAGGAATCGCCAGCACTGCAACAGATGAAGCAAAATTAAAAGGTATTAAAAAGTTAGATGAATTAATGAACATCTTACAAGATGGCCAGATTGATTCTACAAGTTCCTCTGGCAATATTTTTTTCAAATTAAACAAACTTGCCCAGCCACAAAAATATTTATCAACGTTTCCACTCTACAAAAAAAAAAAACGTCAAAAAGCGTCATATAACGTCATATTTATTATTATGTTATATTTACGGGTGTGAAGTTGGGGGTCCTTGGCTAGGGGACTATTATCTCGGACGACTAGTGATCACAAGCCTTGTATACACGATTGCGTTTTATTATATTTAAGGCACTCGCCATTTGTATTACCATCAACCACAAGATGGCGCCATGAAATTCATTATTTCATTTTGGCACCGCATTAAACCTATATGTTCGGAAAGCCAGGAAAATTCTCTATAAGAAGTTTATAATTTAAAAGTGTTCACAGCTTTCGGGGACAAAGTAATATGCGACCAACCAGCCCAGGGAACTATTTTTTCCCACTGCCTAGGTAAGGGCGGGCGTGCCGTTTTTAATTTTTTTGACCAAGTTCCGGAAGGTGGCACCGCATTAAACCTATATATTCGGAAAGCCAGGAAAATTCTCTATATGAAGTTTATAATTTAAAAGTGTTCACAGCTTTCGGAGATATTATAAAACGCTACTGAGATGATATTTATCGTTACTGAGATGATATAAAAACTTGACTGAGATGATATAAAATGCGACTGAGATGATATAATTCGCGACTGAGAAGATCGCAAAGTGTGACAAACTAGAACTTTGATCTATCTTTCCTGAAGCTCCTGAGTTACGATTAAAATATAATTCACAGGGCTCTGAATACCCTCACTAAATTATCTAAATATAACAGGTTCCCCAACCCCGTTACACTCTAATATACTCTTCTAATGCTAGGAGTTTATCAGCCTTGGACTCCCGTCCGTCTCAATACCATGTTTCAATAGTTCCCTGTTAATATCGACAATATTTAACTCACTAATGCATTTACTAACCATTGCGGAGATTAAATTTAATTTCTATTAGCTATCTACTTAAATTATGGATAATTAATAGCTATCGCTTTTACAGGTATGTACTTTCCAACGTATAAATAGCCTAAACCAAGTTTAGCATTGTAGGATTTACGCTATATTATGCAAATTTTGCAACAATTTACCACCTTAGATTGGATAAACCCTGAATATATAATTTATAATAAAAACTCAGAATAAAACTATAATTAACTGATATGATCAGAACACTTATTGTATGTTCTTTTAACCTGATAATATGTGCTAATTTACTTTAATTTAAGTATAATTATTTTTTATTAAAATTAGCACTTACCTACTCCTTTTCCGACTGCACCACTCGTAGGTGTATAAACGGTTTGTAATAAATGGTAGACACTTTTATGTGGAACGACGACACTTTTATTTATAAAATATAATAATGTAGTTAATATCACAGATATAATATAGTTGAATACGTGTAATGTCGAAAACAGTCCGGCAAAAGCTGCCTTGCCTTCACCGCCGCTGTCTGGGCTGGTTGTCAGTCGCGATCTCGTGGACATCGATAGAGAGTCTGTCTTGTACCGCTGTCTTTGCGATAACGACCTCGACAGGTTGTTTTGATCAAAGATAAAATACAGGTGTAAAATTATACCCAATCTTAATATAACTAATTTTTGTATAATGCGTTAACACAGATTTGATGTACATGCACTGATGCCGACGTTTTATCTATCATATACGAATATACAAATTTGTATTTGCAGTCGCTCTAACAGACCATAGAAATAATCTTTAACTTTAGTAAAATTAAGGAGGGGAAGGATATAGGCCCAAAAGCACCCCCTAACTACGTCACTGGTATAATATTTACAAAAAAATTAGATTTCCGTTTTCTGAAACAAAATTCTTGCATCTATCCCTAAAATTTTATTTTTTTTTAATCTCTTCTCCGCTCAATAACTTTTTTTTTGACGGTGGACTACAAGAGAAACTTGAACTTGGACTGTTTGTAAAATTTGTGCCTGAAAAGTGGAAATTAATCTCAGCGGCCAATTGGACAGCGGTACTCCATTAAATTCGTCAGTGACCGGGACTGCCAACGCCAGACACCGTTCACGTTTGACTACCATCGCCAGTTGGTGAAACTACGGCTACATAGGTAAAAAAACACAAAATGTACACAGAATATATTTCATGAATGTGAAATTGTTCTAACGTACCGAAAATTACATTATTTTTTTGATTTTTTCCTGCCAGCCAACTATGAAATTTACATAACTATATAAAAAAGAAGAAAATTATGGCTTAAACATTTTTAACAAAAATAAAATATACTAAAAAAAGTATTTTAATTTTTCAAACTTTTTTCGCGTGCCACGGATTTTTCATCCCTGAGTTGTATATGGCCAATGGCCATATACTTACTTATTGTGTGAATTTTTAGATTCTGAGCGGAGCGATGAATGTATTGGTTTTACAATGATGCGTGTTTTTTTTATATTTTTGTGTCTGTCATCACATTTTAGGAACTGTAAAAGTGATTGGATTTTCTTCATCAGTAGCTTTTCTGATAGGAAAGTGAATCTAGTTGGTACTTTGGGGGGTCAAAAGTATAAATTTCCCAGTAGTTTTCACAAGCGTAACAACATAAAAATTAAGGAAAAACGGGAATTTTTACGCAAAATTGGTTTTCCAAAAAATTGATTTTGGTTATTGGTGTAACTCTAAAACAAATGAACGTATATATATGAAATTTTGACTGGTTGTTTATATTTGCATTTTCTATACACGATAACATTTTCAAAATATTTTGATTTATTTTGAACTGTTTAGGGACATTTTCATTTTCCATTTTTTTTTAGTTTTTTTTCTAAAAATATCAATAAAATTTTATTTGTTGGTTGCGAAAGCTTGAAAATGTAATAGAAGGCTCCTAATATGTTGTTTCAAAGGCAGATGAAAAATATTAAAAATCCTTAGTCACAATTTTTTTTTATAAGCATTTAAAGTTCAAAAATTGACAAATATGGAAAAATCACGAAAATTAGCAAATTATTTGAGTTAAGAATTCGTAAAAATTTTTCTTTTTAAATCTAAGATTTGAAAATGAAACACGAGATTCCTTATAAGATTATCTACCTTTATTAGTAAAAAAATCTCTACCGGACAGTCAAATTAAATTTTTATGAGCGTTTGAAATTCAAATTTTTACAACATTGGATTTTCACTCGATTACTCATGTAGCGATTTCCTTCTTTTGTTGCAATTCAAAAACGAACAACTGTAGATACATGAAAATTTCACTGAATGTTTAAATTAGCATTTTCTATACACCATACAATTTTGAAAATATTTTGACTCTTTTTGAGCTGTTTATGGACATTTACAGCTTTCAATTTTTTTTAGTTTTTTTTTCTATAAAGATCAATAAAGTTTTATCTGTTGGACCAAAAATTTAATACAAGGCTCCTGATATATTGTTACAATAGCAGTTGAAAAATATTAAAAATACATAGGCACAGTTTTTTTTTATAAGCATTTAAAGATCAAATTTTGACAAAATTTATCAAAATCTCGAAAATTATCAATCATTGTCATTAATAAATTATAAAATGTTCAGTTTTTATAGCTAAGGATTACAAATTCAACACAAAGGTTCTCATAAATAGTTCATACTATACATAAAAAATCTAAAAAATATATGAACACACTTATTTTTTACAGACATTTTAAATTCAAATTTGGACGAAATTACATATTAAAAAACCTAGAATAACTATTTTAGTTATTTTGTTGTGATTGAATAATATTATTCGTGGGTACTTGAAACTTCTAAAGTGTACTATTATATATCTATGATAGTATCACGGTTTTTGTTGATGTATAACGCGTTATAAGTACCTAATGGATATTGTGATATGATTACAAAATCACAATCTAAAATAATACAATTATTATTTCAAGAATTTTTTATTATTAAATAAAACACATTTTCGTTTGTTGTCTATACTTAAGTATCATATGTATTGTACCTATTATATCATATAGATTAACGTTAAAAAAATGTGGGCAAGTGGGTGTCGCTCTGCTGTACATTAGGTTACAAGTGGGTCACTGTATAATGTATGGTATTAAATTTGAATTCAATGATATAATATCATTGTATAAGAAAAACGATTCTGAGCGGTGACGGTATGTCAGTGTATGTATACGACATATTATATACTTATCTATGGTATTAAAAAAATTGACCTATAATGAATTCTAAATTAATCATATCACAATATCCATTAGGTACTTATAACGCGTTATACATCAACAAAAACCGTGATACTATCATAGATATATAATAGTACACTTTAGAAGTTTCAAGTACCCACGAATAATATTATTCAATCACAACAAAATAACTAAAATAGTTATTCTAGGTTTTTTAATATGTAATTTCGTCCAAATTTGAATTTAAAATGTCTGTAAAAAATAAGTGTGTTCATATATTTTTTAGATTTTTTATGTATAGTATGAACTATTTATGAGAACCTTTGTGTTGAATTTGTAATCCTTAGCTATAAAAACTGAACATTTTATAATTTATTAATGACAATGATTGATAATTTTCGAGATTTTGATAAATTTTGTCAAAATTTGATCTTTAAATGCTTATAAAAAAAAACTGTGCCTATGTATTTTTAATAGTTTTCAACTGCTATTGTAACAATATATCAGGAGCCTTGTATTAAATTTTTGGTCCAACAGATAAAACTTTATTGATCTTTATAGAAAAAAAAACTAAAAAAAATTGAAAGCTGTAAATGTCCATAAACAGCTCAAAAAGAGTCAAAATATTTTCAAAATTGTATGGTGTATAGAAAATGCTAATTTAAACATTCAGTGAAATTTTCATGTATCTACAGTTGTTCGTTTTTGAATTGCAACAAAAGAAGGAAATCGCTACATGAGTAATCGAGTGAAAATCCAATGTTGTAAAAATTTGAATTTCAAACGCTCATAAAAATTTAATTTGACTGTCCGGTAGAGATTTTTTTACTAATAAAGGTAGATAATCTTATAAGGAATCTCGTGTTTCATTTTCAAATCTTAGATTTAAAAAGAAAAATTTTTACGAATTCTTAACTCAAAATAATTTGCTAATTTTCGTGATTTTTCCATATTTTGTCAATTTTTGAACTTTAAATGCTTATAAAAAAAAATTGTGACTAAGGATTTTTAATATTTTTCATCTGCCTTTGAAACAACATATTAGGAGCCTTCTATTACATTTTCAAGCTTTCGCAACCAACAAATAAAATTTTATTGATATTTTTAGAAAAAAAACTAAAAAAAAATGGAAAATGAAAATGTCCCTAAACAGTTCAAAATAAATCAAAATATTTTGAAAATGTTATCGTGTATAGAAAATGCAAATATAAACAACCAGTCAAAATTTCATATATATACGTTCATTTGTTTTAGAGTTACACCAATAACCAAAATCAATTTTTTGGAAAACCAATTTTGCGTAAAAATTCCCGTTTTTCCTTAATTTTTATGTTGTTACGCTTGTGAAAACTACTGGGAAATTTATACTTTTGACCCCCCAAAGTACCAACTAGATTCACTTTCCTATCAGAAAAGCTACTGATGAAGAAAATCCAATCACTTTTACAGTTCCTAAAATGTGATGACAGACACAAAAATATAAAAAAAAAACACACATAATTGTAAAACCAATACATTCATCGCTCCGCTCAGAATCTAAAATGATAATAAAAATAAAATTATAATTTATAATAAGTTATATTATTTAAGCATAAATGTGGGTAGGATTATATAATTGATATATTAAAATATTATAAACCCTTATTTTAATATTTATTAGGACTAATATTTTTAGTCCTACGAAAAATACCATTAAATCAAGTTTAAATATCAAGCTATATTTGAAGTATAACTACTAGATTGATTATCTTTAAGTTTTAGTAGTAATATATTGCTTCATTCTTAAAACCTTAAAGCACACCCTTAACGGTCAAAAAGACCGGGCTTTTAGAATATTGATCAATGTTTCAAAAATACGAAATATTAACTTAATGCAACCTAGGTACCTTCTAATGAGGTGATAAACTAAAATTAGATACAGCTCCCAACTGTATACGATCTGATTTCAGAATAATATAGAAGTGTTCAAAGTTCATTACCGAACATTACGTATTAATTTACGGTCAAAAGACCGTGTGCGTGATCGTAAAAAACCTAGTATAGTAGTATGGGTTATTTTTAAACTGTGTTTCTAATAATTGCTGTTCGATAAACGAAATTGATAGTTATTTTATTTTCATTGTGACTGGTTAGTTGACTATGATTTACACCATACTGTGTGTGACTAAAAGTCCGGACCGCGTTCGTGTATTCTCTTGAATATTTAAACGGGTTTTTACTTTTTGCAGAAGGTAGGTACCGAGAAAAAACGGTTTACTAAACATCGTTTTGCCGATAATTGTATGTAAAAAGTGTTTACTAAAGTGTTTGATCCTATTGACTTGTTCAAGGGTTTTGTGCTTCTAATACCCTTGATAGTAAATATTCACTTTTGAAAATTAATAAACTTCATAATATGCCAATCAGGTGGTAGCAGTAAGCAGTCAGCATAACATTTTCTTTCGTTACCTCTGCGAAAAAACACTTCTTATGTTTATAAAGAAAATTCTTTATTTTGTGTATTTATGCTCAGTTAATATTTCAGGGAGGTTGGTTATAATTTATAAGTTATAACCTATAACTTCTTGGTAACTTGTAACTTATCAATATAATAATTATAGTTATTTATAAAACGTATCATCGCTGATCGAATTAGATGAACAATATTGATTTAATAACTTTAAAATATTAATTTTGTGTTAATGATTTAATTTACATTTTCAAAGGCAATTTTACAGTCAAATATTGTTATTACATAATTGTATTTTAAGTTTTATCAAAAATGGTTGACTCTATAAAATATTTTATTTTATTATATGTATTTTATATAATATTTTATACACAAAAATCAACCGTACCCTAAATAGCAATGACTGATAACCACGGTCAATGTTAGACAAATGCGAACGACACTTGTCTTGTAAATTAAGAACGAATCAACTTACGAGATTATTTCTTCGGATATTCTGCGGTGTGTGAGTGAGGTTCGACGATTAATAAAGTGACATTGGTGGCATTAAAGCCTGCTTAAGTTGAGGTATTCTTTTTTTTTTACCTATGTAGCCGTATTGGCACCACTCGGTGGTGGTAGTCAAACGTGAACGGTCTCTGATTAGCAGTCCCGGCCACTGCTGAACTGAATGGATTACCGCTGTCCACTGAGGCCGGTGTGGTTGGTTTCCACTTTTCCGGCACAACTTTTACAAACAGTCCTGTGTCGGCGTTCAAGTTTTTCTTGTAGTCCACCGTCACTACACAAAAGTATTGGGTAGAGAACAGTATTAAAAAAAATGGCATTTTAGGGATAGACGCAGGAATTTTGTTTCGAAAAAGGGAAATCTAATTTTATTTAGTACCAGTCACTTAGCTAGGGGGTATGGGGGGCCTATAGCTTCCCCTTTCGAAATTTTACGAACATTAAAGATTATTTCTATGGTCTATTAAAGTTACAACAAATATAAATTTGTTTATTCGCATAGGAACTGAACCCCAGACGAAACCTCAGCATCAGTGCATGTACCCCAACTCTATGTAAACACATTATAAATAAAGCAGTTATATTATGATTAGATATAATTTTAAACCTGTATTTTATGTTTGATCAAAACAACCCAAATAACTGTGTTAATAATCTGTACAGCTTACATTTGACAGAGCTTAAGAATAGGTAAATTCACGAGAATTTAACAAGTCACGATGAACACCGTGTAGGATCAGCTAGTCTATAGTATATTATAAATAGGCAAAGTTCGTATGTTATTATAGACTGCAATACTGCTCGACTGATTTTGAAAAAATTAGAAATTTTTCTTAGAGATATGTACCTAGAGTGTAGTCTGCACTAAATTTGAAAATATACCCAGTCGAAGTGCTATATTTAATCGGCAGTTACAGGTTTATAGCCCATATATAATAAATAAATAATATAAAATAATATATATATAAAAACATAGAAAAGCGAATCTAAATGGTATATACAATTGTAAAACATATAAAAAAAATATTACAATATTAAAAATCCAACTATTTGTCGTAGTTATTTGATTATTTGCTTATTAATTAATTTACAGAATGAGATTCCTTATTTAGTACAGTACACAACAATAATACAGAAATTTAACATAATTAACATATACCAATGGCGATGGCTCAAAATTAGAGCAAAATTACAGGTGCAATAAATAAAATTATAATAATTAGGACACAACTAAAACTACAAACATGATATAACAAAATAATAATAATAAAAAAAAAAGAGATACTACAAGATCAATAACACAATATTAAGGTGAACTAAAAAAGGTGGGGTCCTCGTTACCCAAACGCATCATGCTGTCGATAGGTTTGTTTTTGAGTTATGGCTCATAGGTTTTATAAATTCAAATCATGTGAGCCGATCAGATTTCTATTTCTTAATTTTTGATTGATTAATTTCCTTATGCTCGTATGCTATCGAAATTTCTAAAAAAATGTCCACTATTGATTTTAACATAAATGTCAACTTTAACTTGGAGAACAATATTCAATCATGGCACGATAGACGGTAATTTTGTATTGACATTTTTATTAAAGTGCATTTTTATTATAGCTCCTTATTTTATATTTGTTCATTTATTCTAGGATGAATTATCCACTATGGATACCAACAAATTGTATTTGAAATATTTAGACATAAACATGTATTTATTGGTGGAGGTCAAATAATTTTATGTTTTAATAATCTATATTGAATAAAAAAATAAAAAAAATAAATAAATAAAAAAAATAAATATTCTTACAAAACACACTGTATCTCAGTATTGAAATACACATACCCAAATGAATCAAAACGGTAGGAATAAAAATTATATACCTTTTATAATGTCACCTAGGAGCATAGGAACCAAATTTGCTATTACGCTCGTGGATGGATTCAGTCCAGGAATGGAATTTATCTCAATCAAATATGGGATAAAGTTATCCGCAATCAAGAAATCGGCTCCATACAATTGAAAAGTATTGTCCCTGTAAAACGAAGTGTCGGTTGCAGCTTGTAACACAGCGTAAATACTTTCGCTCATCCCAGGAAAAATTAATTCATCCCATACGTATTCTTGTCCAATATTTCTGAAATAGGTATGTAATATTAAGACTATTAAGTTTCATGGAAATAACCTACAAAATTATATATTACATATATCAGATATACGAATATGACGAATTGACCCAGCAGGGACCAATAATGTAAGTGTTATACAACACACTTTGTATAATATTAAAAAACGACTGTGAAGTGTTTTTTTGTTGTTTTTAATATAAAAGATTATCAATAGTAATATATTTTTTCATTGAGTGTAAAACCGATGGACGAGTTTTACGTTGACCGACGTTTTGGTTGAAGTCACGGCCTTGCGACGTTGCGTTATTCGTTATTATTTATTTTTTGTCACGCCTGCACCGAAAGTTTGGTTTTCGACCAAGCGTTCGAAAGCGTAATTTTTCCGTCCAGCGGGCGGTGAAGTGGAAATCCCCAAAGTGCCATGCGGAAAAGAGGAAATCCCCAAAATTACCGGGCGGAAAAGAGGAAATCCCCAAAAGTGCCGGGCGGAAAAGAAGAAATCCCCAAAAGTGCCGGCCGCCGGGCGCGTATCCCCTGCACAACCAAAAACTAAAATGTATACCTACCACGGTTCTTACAAAACATAAACTTTTGGTTACATCTTAAATGTATAGTATAACCTCCTTGCATGACGCAACCGCGACTGAAATGGCTCACTTCCCGCCCTTGCCACACAATATACTATACTAGAAGGTCGTTACTAACTACTAAGGTCCTTTTAAAACATCTTCCACTCTTTATAACTTGAGATGAACGGATGATCAGGTAATTAAAAGATTATGTCGGATAGATGGATTGGAATAGAAAAGACAATTTTAACTGTCGAAATGATCGTTATGGAGAGAATTAAGATTTAGGTTGTGGTGTATGCAATTAAAGTGGTCTGTATTCCGAAAATTCCCATGTTATTATTTTTAATTAATAGTTTTTTTTTTTTAATTATTATTTGAATTAATTGAAAAAAAATATAAAGTGAGGAGTTATAACTAAGTGAGTAAGCAAATATTTAATAAACAGTTATTTATCAAAAGACTTCGTTCGACTTGTGGGTTGTGACTTAACTGATCAATATAGATTCTAAGAAACAATTTATACTCTACTTCATATGTAGTTGGCCGTTGACCGTTTACAGTGTACACTGTAGCACGTGTATGGGGAGCGGGTCCCTTGGCTAATAGCCTAATGTTATAGTATTTATTTTTTGTTTTTTAAATATTCCCTAACATTGTCATCGATTCTTGTTGTATCTTAGTAGCTTGTACATTAAATAATTGTTAATAATTGCTTAACAATTAATACAATGTAAGTATATACTCAGGGAAAGAACATAAAAACAGTAGTTAAATACATTGTTTTTAACCCCTCCCTCCTACAATAAAACCTGGTAGTCACCACTGGTGTTTGTTATAAATGGTCATAAGTGAAAATACAGGTGTGGCACTGATACTCTTATTATTTTACGTACCTCCATCCAGTCCTCTGAATTTAACTTGAGAACATTATGAGCTAACTATTCTATTACCACGAAAAATAAGTTTTTTTTCACTTAAACAAACAATTTTAATATGACATCTTAATGCCCATAATAATTTGTATACTGAAAATTATATTAGACCAGAGAAAATTCAAGATTCTGACTGAAGCGATGAATATATTGATTATACAATGATTTGTTTTTTTGACTGTTATCAACGTTTGGGGCAGTAAAACAGCTTTGATTTTCTTCAACAGTATCTTATTGGATGAGAAAATGAATCTAGTTGGTGCATTGGGGAGGTCAAAAACGAATAACCGTAGAAACTATACATGAAAATTTGACTGAATATTTATATTTCCATTGTCTATACACTATAACATTTAAAAAATGATAAGGTAAAAATTTTACATTTTACATTTGAAAAATATTAAAATCCATAATAAAAATTTGTGCAATACAAGATTCCTCATAAATTTGTATACATTTATTAAAAAAAAAAGTTAAATTAAAGTTTTATAAGCGGGTTAAGTTCATATTTTTACAACATTGAATATTCACTCGATTTCTCATGAAGCAGTTTTCTAATTTTGTTTTAATTAAAAAATGAATAAATGTCAATACATGAATCATTTTGAGCTGTTAACGGAGAATTTCAGATTTCAATTTTTTTAGTTTTTTTTTCTATGATTGTTAATACAATTTTATTTGTTTTCTAAAAACGCGTGAAAGTATAGTACATGAAAAACAAATACATAGGCACAATTCAAATTTAACACAATTCATGATAAAATAACCAGGTATGTCAGCGACATTACGAATTTTACAAGAGACTGCGCAAGTATGGCGGCCAGCGTCCACCGTTTCTTATTGGCTAATATGTAATCATACTTTAATATATTGTGAAGTTTGATAACATAATAACATAGAATATGAAATATTTTGAAATAATGATTTTATCATGATATTTTATATGACAACTGATAACAGGCGCACACCGGCCGCCATCTGGTGCGCCAAATAAAGTTGTTGACATACCTTATTATTTTATCATGACACAATCCATATTAGTGACACACGTGTGTCGTGTAACCTACTGTATAGCAGATTGACACCCTCTTGCTCACTTTTTTAAGATAAATTTTTAGTATGATTAAATATTTTATTTTCAAATTTTAAAAACTGTAAAATGTAACTCGGTTATTTAATTGGTATGGCGTGTTTGAATATTTTTTCAGTATGAAAATTGGGATAAACGTTATGAGTTATGACGTACTGTAGGAATTATAATAACTACTAAAGTAAATATTTTTTGAATAAAATTACAACGGTATTGAGGCCTCTTAAATTTATGCTGATGGACGTACGGACCTCAAACCATTAATTATTTTATGTTATATACCTCAAATGGTTTTGTAGTTCTCTGTAATCCCACATGCACTCTGCAGGTACTTGTGAATTTCTAATTTTTCGGTACCTGATTTGCAGTCTCACATTGCTGAGATGAATGGATTCATGCATGTTTCCCATGGAGAAACTGTTAGTACAAAATCGGACGTAACCCTCTCTGTAAAAAAATTGGTTATTTAAAAAAATGTTTATATTAACCGTCATGGGAGTGTTATCTCTATGATGCTATTATACAAATTAAAAAAGCAAAAAAAAAAACTTTGTATATATTATATATACTAACTTATACATCCACACAACTACTGGATTCATACTGGTCACTAAAAACCATTGTCGCAAATCAATTTTACATGTATAAACCAAAAGGGGTCTTTCTAAAAATAAAAATGATTTTTGTAGTTTTTATGTATTTATTTTTATTAATTAATAAAGATTATTAATTTTACCTATATATTTCTGTAAAATATAATTATTTCTAAAAACATCTGATTTGGGGATTTTTTGTTTTATCGTCTGCAAGTCTCTGGACAACATTATGCCATGACCAGAACAGTTTGAAGTGGGTTTTATGATCCATGTGTTGGTAATCCCGTCTATATAGTGTTGAGGACAATATGTTTTCACTTCTTCGAGTAAATATTTACATTTCGCATATACATCTAACTATACACAGATTATATATTATAATTACTACAACATCCAAAATCACAATGATGTTATCACAAACTGATATACAGTAGGTTACACGTTTGTCAGTGTTATGGATGGTGTTTAAATTAAATTCAATGATATCATATCATTGTAAATGATTGTAAGATGATTCTGAGCGAACACGGTCAGGCAGCATAATATGATATCACTATGTATATTTGATGATATTATTGTGAATAAAGTAATTTATATTATGAGTATATGACCTATTTACGTGGAATCTTGTTTTAAATTTCCAGTCGTTAGTCATACAAGTTGAACATTTTATTAATTTTTAATATCAAAATAAATACTAAATTTTGTCAAAATGTGTACTATAAAATTTAAATGCTTATAAAAAAAATTGTAAATATGTATTTTTAATGTTTTTCAACTAATATAATAATAATATATCAGGAGCCTTGTATTAATTTTTTCACGCATTTTTACCCAACAAATTAAATTTTATTGAAATATATAGAAAATTAAACTAAAAAATTGGATTTGATCGAAAACCGAATTTGAGTAATAATTCCCATTTTCCTTAATTTTTTGTTTGTTTTTCCCGGCGCTTTTGAAAACTACAGGGCATTTTACTACATTCACTTTCCCATCGAACAAGATACTTTTGTAGAAAATCGAAGTAGTTTTACTGACCCAAATGGCAATGACAGATATAACAGTTTAAAAAAAAATTTAAAACTTTAAAAAAACTACACATTATTAGGAAATCAATTCATCGCTCTTCTCAGAATCTAAAATATACTCCGATGGGTGTGAAGTTAGACTGTAATAATATTAATACTAATTTTTAGAAAATCAAATATTATTTTAATAAATTCAAACATCTTATTATTTGTAAGTTTAGCCCACAAATTATACTTTAATTTTGGTATAGCTCTTGAGTCTTCACTCTTGGGTAATTTCAATGAAAAATGTACTTCGTTTACAGAAATCATATTTAGAATAGCTAAAATAGTCTATCAAAAACGTCACTTAATGTGATCAATGAGTGATTAAAAATTAATTTTTACAAGTATATAACATGCATAATATAGTACAAAAACATTGGCCCTTTTTTGTATGTATGAAAATATCTCGAAAAGAACTCTACTCATTTTATTACGGTTTTTACTAATAAATCGGGCAGGTCATGGAGAAGGTTTTAATGTATAATAATTTTCCCTGGTGAAATTAATTGGTTGGCCGTAAATAATAACAATCTATATCTATATACACATATATAGATATATATACAATATATATATATATAAATGTCTGTCTCTATGTCATTGAATTCTCCCTGAACCACTGGATATTTTTTGTGTGTTTTTGAGTTCGTTCCTGAATGATTTAGATTCACAATTAAACCCAGTTGGTTCAACCCGGAGAAGTGAACTCAAACATTTATTTTGAGATTTACGATAGACATTTTTGTTTATAAATGGTTGCTATTGGTTATAGGAGAAATAATTAGTAAAAATTTGTATTTTAAATGTTTTCCATTAACTAATCTCTCTGGCAGATGAGGTAAAATCATCCATCAAACTGTCGCACGCTTATGGTTTCGAATAAAGAAATTATATCTTAAAACAAATATGAGAGTTGAATGTATATTTGTGGCTAAAATATAGGTTCTCAAAAACTACTGGACTGATTTTGTGAACATTTCGAATTGTTCTTGGAGATATCAGGAATGTTTAGTGGGTAGTTTGGACCACGTTCGATTTATATCAAGTGCTGCTCAATCCACCACAAATTAATTTTAACTTTATTCGATTTAGTTCGAAAAGCTACCCAAATTTATCTGTAAACTGAGGTATCTAATTAGGTACACCAAATCCAAAATATACTTATATAATCTAAATGTTTTTTTTAAATTTATTGTCGGGCAAAATCGGTGTTACTAAAATTGGGTGTTCGTTTATCCGAAGCAAATGACTGGACCGTTTTCAATGAAAGTTATTTCAATAGGCTATAACTTTAACATTTTAGGGTGAATACAGCTTGATTTTTCAACTCATATAGGTGGTAGATAGGTAGTACATATCTCACCTATGATTTTGTTTTTAGCACAATAAAAAATTTTTTTTGTCAATCTAAATGGTTGCAATTCGTTTAATATTATATTAATGTTATATTTAGAAGAAATATGGTATATACATTTTGTACAAATATATTTATTAAAAATTTAGGCCAGTGGGTGTCGCTCTGCTGTGCAGTAGGTTATAAGTGGGTCACTGTAATGGATGGTGTTAAATTTGAATTCTATGATATAATATCATTGTATAAGAAAAACGATTTTTTTTTCTGAACGAAGACGGTCAGTCAGAATAAGATATTAGTTATTAATAAGTATATTATATTTTATGAATAAAGTAATTTATATATAACATATTTAAATAAAACTTTGTTTTAAATATTCAATCCTCAGATATAAAAATTAAAGATTTTATACATTTTTACCACAACATATTTATTAAATTTTTTAAATTTTGTCAAAATTCGAACTTTAAATACTTATAAAAAAAAAAAATTGTGCCTATATTGTATTTTTAATATTTTTCAATTATTTTTGTATCAATATGTCAGAAGCTTTGTATTAAATTTGCAATTATTTTTACCCAACAAACAAAATTTTATTGACAGTAAAAAATACTAAAAAAATTTAAAACTGACAATGTCCGTAAGCAGCTCAAAAAGAGTCAAAATATTTTCATAAAATAATTTTATGGTGTATATGAAATGACAATATAAACATTCAATGAAATTATTATGTATTTACATTTATTCATTTTTGAATTACAACAAAATTAGAAAATTGCTACATGAGAAAAATCGAGTGAATAACCAATCTTGCAAAAAATATTAACTTCAAAAACTCATAAATATTTAATTCGATTTGCTTTTTGACATTTTTTTTTGTTGATAAAGATAGACAATTTTATGAAGAATTGTGTATTACATTTTCTAATCTTAGATTTAAATAGTAAATTTTTAAATAGTTTGTATATTTTGTGAATTGTACGTATTTTGTCAATATTTGAACTTTATATGCTTATAAAAAAATTGTGACTATGGATTTTAAATTTATTTCAACTGCCTTTGAAACAATACACTAGGAGCCTTCTATTAAATTTTCAAGTTTTAACCATCAAATAACATTTTATTGATATTTATAGATAAAACAATCTAAAAATATTGGAAACTGAAAATATTCGTAAACACCTCAAAATTATTCATAATATTTGTAAAATGTTATGGTGTTTAAAAAAATAATGCTAGTATACAAATGCAGTCAAAATTGCATGTACGGTCATTTGTTTTACAGTGGCACCAAAAACCAAAATCGTTTTCTTGAAAACTGATTTTGCATAAAAATTCCAGTTTTTTCTTAATTATTTTCTTTTGTTTTCCAAGGTGGTTTTGAAAACTACTGTTAAATTTTTACTTTTGACCTAGCAAAGTACCAACTAGATTCACTTTCCTATCAGAAAATATACTGTTCAAAAAATCTAAGCATTTTTACTGTCCTAAAAAGTGATGATAGACACAAAAATAAAAAATATAAAAATTTAAAAAAAACACACATCATTGTAAAATTAATATATTCTTGGCTCCCCTTGAAATCTAAAATACAAATCTTTGGCATGGACAACGTCAGGTGGGACAGTGAGCAATATTTTAAAATGCAAAAAAAAATATATCAAGCTTATGAATATGATACCAGAAATAAATATTGACCTTAAGAGGTTAAGAATTCAGAAAACATACTATAAAGTGCAATGACATCATGACATTTTTTAAATTATATAAGAATTATGTGTTTGTACGTTGCTTATTTTGGAGTACTATCTAAAGCCCAGAAGACGGAAATAAGTTTGTAGCTGGGAGTCAAAAGCTTTTATAGAAAATGTTTACAAATATTATAATCTGAGTTTAGTAATTAATTGTACAATTTTTTTTATTTTGGAGTCCTTAGTCACCTTTTCGGCCAATAAAAATTCTTTAATTTTAATTTTAATTTGTATATCTTTTCTTTCAGTAAAGTGACTGTAGTTTTTAAATCAGGAGGTCAATATTAAAAATTTCTCATGACTTCTCTTTAAAATTGCGAAAGACAATAAAGAAAACCATGAAAAAATAGTAAAATTTACTAAAAACCATTTATTGACAAAATTGACAAAACAAGGTTTTATTATTTTATTGTAATTCAAAACGAATTAGCGATTTATCGATGTTTGTTAGCTATTGGTATAATTTTTTTTAAATTTTAGACTTATATTTTAAGCTATTAAATGTTTGATTTTTTTTGAGATTTAAAAAAAATGTTTGTAGGTATTAATATTTGTTGACTAAGTTTGATCTATTTTAAAAAGTAACACGTACCATAATACTTATAGTACAATAAATTACTATGATAGAAGTATTAAATATACTATAAATATTATATACTAAAATATACTTCTATCATAGTAATTTATTGTACTATTAGTGTTATGGTACGTGTTTCTTTTTAAATAGATCAAACCGCCGATGGTCGTCTCCACTAGAACAGCGGTTACAATTTTTTTTTTAAATTTCTAAAATGTTATTGCTAAATAATTGGAAAAGGTACTAATTCAAAACAAATCTATTTTTCGTTTTTTTCGTTGAAAAATTAGTAAATATATATGCCAATGGCCAGGGAAAAGAACTAACTCAAATTTCTTTAAATATTAGTAATTACGTTGAACGCAAGATGGCACTGGTCGTAAGTCATCGTGGTCGTAAAAACAGTTTTTTCCTTCCCCTGTAAAATTTGGTTTTTATGACTTAGTACCTTTTCCATGCCAATGCCTCAATTATTGCACAACATTGATTTACTTCTAATTCATTTGTATATTCTTGATTAAATTTGGCATTACTATCGATGATCAATTTTTTGTAATGAATCATAAATTCATTCCATACTTCTTTTTGACTCTTATACTTCCATATATCTGTTTCAGTATTGCCAGCTATTTGGTTATTCAGAAATTTTAGTACACATCGTTTCACAAATTCAATAAGTTTGTATGGTATCTAGTGTGGTCATGAGGAAAACGATTTCATTATTTTTGTACAGTTACTATAAATTGATACATACATTCCCATCTGTAGTGAACATATTTTTATTATTCTCAATTGCTTTTACAATAATTTTCAGCGTGCTTACTAATGCTGTTGTAATGTAATCTTCCACAAATGCATCACTGTCTGCTTCTGTTCGAATATAATGACATCTTGGAAACATCAAATTTGTTTCAGCATTTTTGTAAGATTCCAAACATTGTGCCAAACCATTCTGTATTTCAAAATAGATATTTTAATCACATGGCTAAATTAGTTTGGTAACTTTTATTTCGTTGTTTATATTCAAGTATACTAAAAATCTCATTAGTTGTCGAAACATTTAAAATAGATGTGTCGATTATGTTTTCAAGCTTAAATGTAAGAAATTTATAAAAAAGCATAATCGTTTTAAATAAAATAAGTTATATAAATATTATACTCAAGATTTTTCTTCATAGGTAGACCTACATCTGCTTATGAATTGTGTGTTGTTTCATTTGGTTTTAACTAATTTATTTATGCTTTTATTCTAAAATGAACAATCTAGAAGGTGGTTCTCAACCAAGTGTTTGAGTAACTTTTTAAAAACTAATAACTACATAATTAATTTTTATGAACTATTCCCCAAGGTTACTTTGATTTGTTATTAATCAAGTGAATTGTTTAATTACTAACTGTAAATATTAAATAGATATATATTATTATAATATGTAGGTAAGTACTAACTTTGGTACAAAATATGTGTCTTGTCATCTGGCTGACACAAGTCAATTTACTTAAACTGGACCAATTAATCAACCGTTTTCTTGTTACGAAAATAAAATCAGATCTTTTATTTTTAAGAATACTCCACGATTGCAAACTTTTCAGACGGTCGATGGCACCTTCGTATTCATTCATTGGTGATATCAGTGGGGGCGATTCGACCCAATTAACCATATATGCTTAAAGTAAAAATTGAACATAAATAAATTGATTTAATAAGGAATTTAATTATACTACATGTATAATACGTAATGTAAATACGTGTATTTACGCGATGATTTTAAATATTGCAAATAATTTATTGGTGGTCTGTACGGATCTCGTTTCTCCACCCAACCACGGTTTTTCAGCTCTACAGAAATTATTGGAAAATATCCTAATACCGAAAATATTTTTTGATCCTAAAAAACAAAAACGATCCTAACATTATTATGTTTATTTATTTTATTAACCGTTATAACTCTTTTATCTATTCTAAAGTAAGTACTTTTATAGCTTTAATCGTTCGATTACTGACACTCGTCAAGGACTCAACGCTTAATGATGTGTTTAACGTACTTAAATTCAATAGGTTATAGTTACACTCTTTTATCAATGCTTTATAAAGTTCCTTTGTATAGTTTTTAAAATTGAGGCTGGATCTGTTGTTAGGCTTAAGGCTGCTCATTTTTGATAGTTCTGAGTATTGGTATTCATTTTTCAATTCCAGAATTTGATTACAACCATCTTGTTTGTTATTTGTTTTAGTATTGTTTGTGGTTGAACATTCCTTTACTTCGTTGCAACCAAAGTCAATAAATACTCTAAAAAATATTGCACTTGTATTCAATAACTTCAATAGGATAGATTATATTATTTTAGGCGTATTAAGAGTGTAATGTGTATAAGATTTAGTTCTATATTTTTGATTTAAAAATGGTTGCTTACCGAGTTAAAAATGAATTTCTTTTGCTAGTGTAGTTATTATTAGAATTCATTGTGTGTTCTTTTGATTTTCGTATTGAGTTGGTTAATTATTTATGTAAATTTATTTGTTGAAAAGTTTTAAAAAGAATATAAAATTAAGTTGTGTTGGATTTGTAAATGTGTTAACAATGATTTGTATTCAATGTTTATACCTACTTTATATCCATGGTAATGATTGCTGAATTCTAGATATAGTTACACGTAGGTAACTGGTTTATCATATTAGTACCGGTTGGCTGTTATTCGCAAAACAATAATTAGTATGCATCAATGTTGAAAGATCCGAGTGAATTATAACGGGGTTTACTATTATAGGCCCTATGGTTGGTCGAATGGTCAATTGTGATTGACTGGTCTATCTTGGACGATTGAAAAGTCGATCTCCCTTGTTAAAATGTATCAATTTTATTATAGGTACTTATACATTTCTCATTTACTAAATACAGACATTGTTCAGGAACATGAAACGGGAACGGAACAATACTATTAGGCCGTATGCCCCGGTCACTGTATTACTTCGTACGATACACTCACACACCGTACGACCTGTAGTCATTATAATATGTGTATAGCAGCTTTACAGAAGTGGACGGGGTCGCCAAGTAAGACTGAAGAGTGCTGGTATATGGTGGTTATATTATTGTTTATATGTGTTACCAAGATCCTTATGCTACTAATGTGACTGGTAGGAATTCAAATAAATACGCATCTGAACTCAAATGATAATAATATGTGGTAAAAATATATTGAGTACAATCACAAGATTTTGACATAAAAATCGTAATAATTGGAATAATATTAATAAATTAAGGCCCAACAAACGGGTAAGTATAATAATCACGGCAATAGTTGCCTAATTGGCCCAATAAAAATAACAAATTAATCTTTCTTCTTGGTTTCGGCCATTAAGACCATGCCACTAAATACAAATCTTGCCATCTGTTCCTGTCATCTGCAGCTTCTCTCCATCTAATTCCTGGTTTTAACGTTTTTAAGTCCTTTTTACACAGTCTTCCCACCTCAATCTGGGTCTTCCTAAAGGTCTTTTGCCTATAGGCTCTTCATATGTTACCTGCCTAACTAGAGATCATTGCTTACGCAAGGCATGCCCCCCCCCCACATGAGTCTTTTTTTTGTAATCTCCTTAACTATATCAGGTCTCTGAAACTGCATTTTGAGTTCATTACAAATTAATACAAATGATATGTGGCAAACCGGCGCCACATAACCTCCGTTTGCTGTCGGTTCTACTGTAAGACGGTTGGTCACAATGTGTTCGCGCCTCGCGCCGGTCCCCGCGCCTCGGCGGCGGCCGACGCTCGTTCTGTTTTTACATAACCGTCGTACCCAATATTTTTATCCACGACACTGTCTCCGATACCGTTAGTTTTTCCTCATCCGTTACGTTGTACTACAACGCCGGTTTTTCCTCTCGCACCACGCGAAACGCCTCGTGACGGACCGTCCCTCTATCGACGCGTTAAAAATATTGTAGAGCGCTTTTTTGTTTCGCGCTCCTTGAAACATTTATTTTTGTATCGTGCACGCGCAGCACGCGCCACAGTTGTTATTATTAACCAATTAAAGTTAAGTGTTAATCAAAACAAACAATTGTTTTAATTTTAACTTCATTCGAGTGCCAAACGCACTCGAACGTTAGATGGAGGCAACAGTGATAACATCACGTCCTCCACATTGGTGACCTTGAGTCTTTAACACGCACGAAGCTGAAGCTCGATCGCCCGAGTCGAGCATGTCCGTGTAACGCCGAGACCGCTCGTTTTACGTTTTCCCGACCACGTGGTCACACCGTTAGTTCCCGCGCTCATCACCATGGGCGATGACGATCGGGTCAATGCCAACGTGAACCCAACCGTCGACCCGGTATCGAACGTGCGGCTTTCGGCGTTCTGGAAGCAGTCACCGGCGCTCTGGTTCAGCTACGCAGAATCCATACTCACGACTCAGCGCATTACCTCCAACGCGAGTAAAACCAACTTTGTCGTCGCAGCCCTTGACGAAGAGGCAGTGCGAAACATCGACGACTTCCTGCTTACGGCCGCATCGTACACCGACGTGCGCTCTCGCTTCATCGACGTCTACGGTGTGTCGCATGCGGCACGTTTCCGCGAAATCGTCTAACCCGGGGGCTTGGGCGACCGGCGACCGTCGCAACTTCTTCGTGACATGCGCAGCAGCATGCCACCCAGCTTAGGCGAAGACGCCTTGAAGGAGTTCTGGCTTCCAAAGCTCCCGTCGAACGTCACAGCCATCCTCGCCAGCCTTGACGCGCCATTGAACGAACTGGCTGCGCGCGCGGACCGCGTTTTAGAAGCATCCAACCCGCAGTGCATCGACGTGCTGTCGAAGGAACAGTTCAACGACTTTGGCGGCGCAGTGTCCGCGTTGTCCCTCCAGGTCCAGTCTCTCACTAAGATGGTCGGCACGGCGGGAGAGCCATCTCGGCAGCAACCACGGGCACCTACGCAGTTGGACGTACAAGAGCCGGCTCAATCGTGCTACTACCACGCGAGGTTCGGGAGCCGAGCGCGCACTTGTCGCCCTCCTTGAAATTTCAAGCCGAAATCCGGGGAAAACTCCGCTGCCACGGCTGCAGAAAACTGAAAAGCGCGCACATGACACCCGCCCTGTACGTCGTCAGTAATTCTACGCGGGTACACATTAACGATCATCGTTCCGGCAAGCTTTTCCTCATCGATACGGGCGCCGAAATTTCGGTGATACCGCACAGTTACGGCTCTCGCCAGCCGTCCGACGAGCACCTCACAGCTGCCAACGGAACCAGGATCAAGACGTTCGGACCGAAAGCGCTCAACCTCGACCTCGGGCTATCGCGCACCTTCACCTGGACCTTCGAGATGGCCGACGTATCACGCTCCATCATCGGTGCCGATTTTTTACATTACTTCGGCCTACTCGTCGACGTTCGACGCCAGCACCTCGTCGATCCCACCAACAAACGAGCGGTCACCTGTGCAGTGACCTCCACACCGTAAACGGGCACCCCTCTGCTTACCATCGGACGCGCCCCAGATTGGGACCGATAACTGCAGGACTTTCCATGCGTGACCCATGAGTCGCCCGTCCCTGAATCATTCCGCCACGGAGTTGAGCACAGCCTCGAAACAAAGGGACAGCCCCTATTCGCGCGTCCGCGACGGTTTCCGCCAGATCGGCTTGACATCGCTCGCCGTGATTTCGAACTTATGCAAAAACAAGGTATTTGTCGACCATCGACCAGCGCGTGGGCTAGCCCTCTCTTGCTGGTACCCAAGAGAGTGTGTAGCCGTTCTCTTAAAACTGATAAGAGCTGAGAAAAAAAAAGAAAAACTTGTTCAGATCATGTATACCAACACTAAAACATAAATTCCCTACACCGTTACCATAATGACATTACCAACATAAAAATGTATAAAACTTATATTTTATGTATTTGTATTCAGTATTGACATATAAGTGTCATATTATGTATGCAATGCCACAAATAATTAATATTCATGCAATATTCAATTATTGTTGTATTTCCTAACAATCGATTATTTTGAAACTGAACCCGCAGCCCGCACGTTGTAACTGTGCATAGCAGTCTTGGCGACAGGCATACCTTTTGAATCATCTGTTAGCTTACTAAATCCTTACTTACGTTTTATCGTTCCTTGCACCATTTTTATAATACCTATAATACAAGTTATCCATAAATACTACTGAATTTATTCTGACACCAGGTAAAATCGTAAATGTTTCGGCTCTCTGACGCTGGATATTTGCCAGTTGACCTGGTACAAAAATAATATTTTACATTAATTGAATTATCATATAAAATTCATATTGGTATCCTGCAGAACTAACAATATCAATAATTCATATAAAATACCATTGTTATCTTCTTCAATATCATCTTCTTCCTCCTCTTCGTCAATAACACATTCTTCCTCCTCCTCTTCAAAACTGTTGAAATCCATCAACTCTTCATACTGCAGTTCATTATCTGAATCGATGAAAATAACAAGTGGATTTAATTTAAGAGGAAATTAAGTAATATTTAAAGTGTTATTTTGAATGTATTTTTTTTTTATGTTGAAACTATGTACAATGCATTTTGTAATAACTAATAATTACTTGAGGATGTACTTATATAATTGATATTCACTTAAATAAACTATAAATAGCACAGAAAAAAAAAATATATTGTTTTGGCTAGGTATAGTAGCGTTTCCGAGTTGTTTTATTCCCTTAGACTTAGGAGACTTAAATTAAATATGATGCCCCTTATGTCCCTAACATGTCCCCTCCCATTTCTAACACTTAAACCACTAAATAATAAGGAGTACATCTGCTTATAAAAGGTGTGAAAAAAATGTTTAATACATATATATAGAAATAAATAATACTTGGTAAGTAATCGTGGTCGCGTAGTGCATCAATACCATTGAAAGCCATATTCGCTGAGTTGGTCCTTTAAGTGAAGTTAAGTTTTAGAAAATTAATAAATAATTAAAGATCAAGAAAACGAATAAGTAATTAATGTATTTTAACAGGCTGTCACACGAACTGATATTAAATTATTATTTGGAATATTTACTTTTGTTTTGGTTGGTATGAGATACTATTTGATATGCTCGTTTTTCTTTTTCTTATCATTTTTAGGAGAACGGCTTTTGGCCCTACCCAAGAAGGACGGGTCTTTCCGACCGTGCGTCAATTACCGACGACTTAACAGCGTCAACGTTCCAGATCGCTACCCATTGCCTTACCTGCATGATTTTACCGTGAACCTCGCGAAAAAGACGTTTTTACCAAGCTTTACCTAGTACGCGCCTATAATCAAGTCCCGATCACCGCCGACGACATTCACAAAACTGCAGTTACAACACCGTTCGGCCTGTTCGAGTTTCCAGTAATGTGCTTCGGTCTCCGCAACGCAGAACAGACTTTCCAAAGGTTAGTAAACACCATTCTCGCCGGTCTCGATTTTGTTTTCGCGTACGTCGACGACGTCCTCGTCGCGTCCGCAAACGCGGAACAACACGTCGCACACGTCCACGCAGTCCTCGGCCGTTTTGAAGAGTTCGGTATAGCTATTAACCCAGCGAAGTGCGTTTTCGCCGCGAGCACGCTCACTTTTCTCGGGCACGTAGTCGACGCGCAGGGGTTACGCCCCAACCCAGACAGCGTCGACGTGGTTCGGCGGTGGCCCCAACCGAGCACCAAAAAAGAGTTGCAACGTTTTCTCGGGTCCTTGAATTTTGATCACCGATTCGTCCAGGGCGCAGCCAACTTACAAGCGCCGTTGTATGACATTTCCGCGGCGATTAAAAAAAACGATGGCCCGCTCGCGTGGACCGATGCCGCCCGGGAAGCATTCTCAGCCGGTCGAGAGGCGTTCGTTACCTCCGCGCTTTTGGTACACCCGCATCACGACGCACCGTTACGCCTTACCACGGACGCATCGAACATCGCGATCGGGGCGGTCCTGGAGCAGTCCGTCAACAACGAGTGGCAACCGCTCGGATTTTTTTCGCGCAAGCTTTCCGGCGCACAGACACGGTACAGCGCGTACGATCTTGAGTTGCTCACCGCCTATCTCGCCGCTCGGCATTTCGTACACGCGATCGAAGGCAGACTCGTTACCCTCCGCACCGACCACCATCCATTGCTGTTCATGTTTTCACAGAAGTCCGAAAAGCTGATCGACCGGCAGGCCCGTCATGTCGCCTTTTTGTCACAGTATTTCCACGGTATCGAGCACGTCAGCGGCGAGCTCAATGTTATTCCCTACGTACTGTCGCGACTGGAGTGGGCGACCTTCGACGATGGACTACCCGACCTCAAACAATGGGCAACGGATCAAGCGAGAGACACCGAGCTGCAAGATATAATCACCGGTAAGACAGAGTCGTATTTAGAGCTGGACGCACGGCAGACGGCGAACGGGCCAGTCTACTTCGACATAGAATACAACAGGTCGAGAGTCTTCGTTCCACTTCGTCATCGACGCACGTCGGCGGCGCGGCCACAGCCGCGGTAATTGCAAAACGTTTTGTGTGGCCCGGAATGAACCGGGAAATTTGGCGGTGGGTTAAAACATGCGAATAATGCCAAAAATCAAAGGTGCATAGGCACACCGCAACGCCGCTTGCGACGTTCGCAGCACCGGACCGGCGTTTTGGACATATCCACCTAGACTTGGTTGGCCCGCTACCGGTTTCGTGCAACGCCAAGTATCTACTTACCTGTGTCGACCGATTCACTCGTTGGCCGGAAGCTTCGCCAGTCGACAGCATGTGTGCCCACGCTAGTGGCGAATTGGATCGCCCGCTTCGGAGTGCCGGACGTCATCTCCACAGACCAAGGGCGGCAGTTCGAGTCCGACCTAATGCGTGCGCTTCATTCCATGCTCGGGATTCAGCACGTCCGCACTTCCCCGTATCACGCGCAGGCCAACGGACTGGTTGAACGCCTGCACAGGACACTCAAGGCGGCGCTCACCGCGCAAGAATCGCTGCATTGGTCCCAGCGCCTGCCCATCGTCCTTCTGGCCCTACACAACACCATAAAACCAGACATCGGCTCGACACCGGCCAAGCTCGTTTACGGGACGACCCTTCGACCGTCATTTATATTTAAAGTGAAGAGTGGGTCTTGCTCTTCCTTGCTTATACACTGTAACACAGCTTGAGAATTTGAGCACCATTTGCGGAGTGGTAATTTGGCTGAGTTAAGTATCATGCTGACTTCCTGTTGTAAACGACAGCATTCTACTTCGGTGTCGAACCTGCCATCAGGTCATCCATATAGAAGTCCTGTGATATGACTGTTGATGCTTTTGGATAATACTCACGGAATTCTTCAGCTAGTTTAACCAGACATTGAGTGGTAATATATGATGCCGGAGTAGTGCCATACGTAACTGTTACTAATCGATTTGAACAGCGTGGTGTGGCAAGTAATATAAATTTGAGGGAATAGATGGTTCGTTGCGAACTTCCTGCATGTGTTCCATCTCTAGGTATTATTGCATAAACCGCATGTATTCTGTGTGTAGGTAAGGATCCTTTTGTATTCGTCTTTCAACAAACAGAAACTGTGATATCGCAATTGTTATGCTGTCACCTAATTTATCCTCGTTTATTTTAATTGGTAATCGAAGAACGAAGCGGCCATTGGCGTCGCAGATTGCTGTGCTTTGGAAATGTTGCACAACTTATTTTTCTTCTAAAATCTTCGAATTTGGTTTGGACAGTCGACCATAGATCATATCTTCCTCTATGTGCAGAGCCTTCCAATCTGTCTCTAGAGATGCACCAAAGGAATTGACACCAGCTAAGCACGAGGCACGTAATTCGCTGGTAACAATCCAGCCAAACTGACTATTTTGCAACCACAATGTTTCCAAATTGAACGATCTTCGCTTCATTCCTAAGACATCAAAGAAAATGCCACCACCTAAGAGTAAATCAACAGGTCTTCTCTTATAGAAATCTGGGTCAGAAAGTTGTGATGATACCTCTTCCGGAATTTTTCATCCTTCCTCAGGCGTGGGACAGGCGGATAAGTCGGAAATAATACTTGGTAGAACACAACAAGTTAAGTCCACCTTATAATCACTTGTTCTGGACTCAATCCGTAAATCAATGCAAGAGGCTGCTTGAACTCGATTAGCGCAGATTCCACATATCGGAAGTGAACTTTTTCTCCCTGATAGTTGGAGCAAATTTGATAGACCTTACTATCTTTATAGACTTTGATAGATTTTATCTGAGATCCACTGTCATGTACATCTCTACATTCGCGCAGCCTTCCAAACTTGTCTTGTACGTGAACGATAGCAGTTGCGAGGAAAACATGGACTGGGGCTGCTGAGATGTGTGTGGAGGATGCAGATGTACTCGGTGATATTTCTGTCACAGTCTTTTTTTCTATAACCGGTTGAGTAGACACATGATTGTCCCTGTCTTAGTTTTTGCTCCTTTCGAGGTGTAATAATGTATTATGTTTTCCCTTGCACTTGCGACAAGCATACAGTGATTTACACGTGTCAAACGTGTGTCTTGATGACAGGCAATTGAAACAGTGTCCTACTTTTCGGATGAATGTAAGTCGATCGGTTACTGACAGGTCCTTGAACTTTTCGCAATAGAATATTCTGTGAATGCCAAAGCAATAGGGACAAGGCTCGATTTCACTTGAAACAAACAACTCCTTTTTCCCTGAGTGCGAAATATTTTTATTTGACGAAGTAGCTGATGGTGTAGCCGATTTTTTTTTGCACGCGTCCCAATGCTCAACAGGTTGGTTAAGAGCTTTGAGAGCTGCAACATGAGTTGCTATACAAGCGAACAAGTTCTGTAATGTAGCCCCTGGTGCATCTTCTACGCGTGGACAATCAAGAATGGAACGTATACGAGACTGTATAACCATGTTTTGGTTATCATATCTCTGTATTAATAACTGTATAACTGCCTCATAGTTCGTGTCACACACCGGTGTCAAACGCACTAAGTTGAGAGCAGCTTCATCTAAGCTGGAACGTAAAAGATAAAATTTTTGTGCAGCCGAGTATCCTTCATCTTGATGTACCAAAGCCTTGAATATGTCGAAATATGAAGCCCGATCTTGAATATTTCCACTAAACCTTGGTAAAGGAATTGGAGCCAGTTGCGTTCGGTGAGAAAAGGAGTTGTTTCCAAAGGATGCATTGTGGCCGGTAGTACTAGATGCCTTTTTGTGATTTATGATCTCTTGCATTTGAGATCTGAATTCAAAATAATCGCGTTCAAACATATCTCGTTCTACTTCAGCTCCCTCTAGATCATTAACCACATTTAACTCCATTTGGCATTGTATTTCATCAAACATGCGGTTTATTTGAGGAAGTTCTTCCTGTCTGAACTTGAGAAGAGAAACAGCCTGATCGATTGGGTCAAAATTATTTACGAAGGTATGAACACGAGTGAGAGCTGCCTTGATTGTTCCTCGTTTTCTCTTTAAATCAGCATACGTTTTTTTTTTGATCTTCTTCTAACATTTTGAAGCGTAAATGATAGATAAATAAATAGAATGTCGAACTACGAATGTATTATATATATTTATGTATATTGTATAAATAATGTAAATAATTTTGTTGTTGTTTTTTTTTTTTTAATAAAAATTTGAATTAAATGATTTAATAGCAATCTGTTATAGAATAGTGATGAATTATAATTAAGCTTCAATAATATAAATATAATGCATAATATACAAATTCAATATTATGACCCTTTTTGGTCTAACAGACGCAATAATATAATAATTGTAAATAATAAGCTATTTGAGCCGCTAAGAATAATAAATATGCTCAATAGTATAAAATATATATTTTGCAGTTATTAGAGCTGTAATGGAATATAATAATAAATGTTACACACAATATTTACGGTGCACGGCTGGAAAGCTGCTACCTATCCTATATAATACATTAAAAATCGACACACAATAATAATAACAACTTGCGAAATATAAATAACACTAAAAGAAATACTAATGTAGGTAATGAAAAATAATAAGCAGTGGCGAGTTGTCGCACAAGATATAAAACAATATAAAATAATATGTCCAGCGCTTTGTGAACACCAACACTAATGATGGCGATTTGCCTCACAATATTATAATATGCTCGGCATGAAAGGTGATTCGCACCTACAACCAATATTATAATATACTATATATAATTAAAACTTCGGCGATTCACGCCTACAATGATAATAATTATGTAATTACAACTTAGACGATTCGCGCCTACAATGAAAATATTTTTGAATAACACGAGCGACCGGCACACGAAATAATAATTGTTGCGCTCTCCGTTGACACCGGTGCGTGAACTGGTCTGGATAACTTTCGGCCGCCGTGCTTATCTGTCGCGTCGGCGAAAGTTCACGCGTAATCTACATATTATTATATAATTCACAACATAAAATAAATTCAATACAAAAATAATTCAATGATTTAATATATTGACAATCAGGTGTGTGCTGTGTGTGCTTGTATTATGAGTGTGGGTCGGTGGCGGTGGAATCTATATAGTTAACTGGTGGGAGCAGGGCGATGAACAGACATTAAAATTCTGAACGCTCTCCACATATTTTGTCGAGTATTGACAATGCGTGGGTGGGACACAGACAACAACGGAAATTTTGACTTACAATTAATGGATATGATTACTAAGCAATCCATCTATTCCATTAAAATAGGAACGTTTGTAAAACAGGGACGCGCTTTAAAACTTTATATATATATATAGAGAGAGACTAACATTCGGTTTCTGCTATTTCTGGCTTACAAACATAGGTTTTTGTTTCTTTGATTTGACAACTAAAAATACGATTACTATTACTACTATTAAAATACAAAGATATTCTACAATAATATGACATTCCATTAAAACTATTAAAATGCTTTCTGTTATTTTGTTATTATTTTTTCGTTCCATTGTGGATTCGCGTATTGATTGACGGAGATTTTTATACAAACCAAAATGACTGAGGGTCTGAGGATTAATATCTTCTATACAAATTTAGGGTTACAAATTCGGAACGAGTACAATAAATCCAAGAATCTATTTGAAATAATAGGTTCCAAATTCTTACATCGCGTTTTATGTATTTAATTTTTCATAAACAAACATAATAAACAAAAATAATCTGAAGTATCTTGTTACGAAATAATCAATATTTAATAATTAAAGTGAAAAATGATTTTAAATAATGAATTAAAATTTTTTTTTTAATATTATACAGAGTGATTCTTTTATCATTGAACACTCATTATTTCGAAAAATATTAATGTTTTTGAAAATATTTTTTTAAAGTTTCAAGTTGTTAAAAAAAAAAACGTGCTTATTAAAAAATTATATTTTTAAATATTTTTTATAATTATATTATTAAATTTTTTTATAATTATAATTTTAAAAGTTTTTTACTTTTTTGATTTACAACATAGAGTTTTAATTTCATATCCCAAAGCAGAATATTTTTCTATGTATTTTGAAACGTAAAAATCGAATTTAGGACTAGTAGTTTATGATTTATATGTATTTAAAGTTTAGATAATTGGAGTAGTGGATAATTATTTTTCGGAGTAACACCGCCCTACTAAACTTTAAATACTTATAACTCATAAGCTACTAGTAATAAATTTGATTTTTATGTATCAAAATACTCAGAAAAGTAGTCTGCTTTGGAATATGAAATTAAAACTCAATGCTATCATTCAAAAAAGTAATAAACTTAAAAAAATATAAGTATAAAAAATATTTAAAAATATGATTTTTAATAATGAGTGGTTAATGATAAAAGAATCACCCATTATAATAAATTAGTATATTTTAAAAATAAAATACAGAAATGTATCGTAACGATTAACAAATCAATTAATATAATTTACTTTACAATTTATAAAGGTTATACAATTTGAATTATTGAAAAACAATACATATAAAATAATTTCCATTAAATAAGAAATTTAAAACTTATACAATTCAAAATAAATATTTATGTGTAAAATATGTTAGCTTGGTAATTAATAGTGAACAATAAGAAAAAAAAATTAGAAAACTATAATTAGCAACTAATATTGAAATCAGTACTAAATTCTGTAACAAATTATCAGTATAATTATTATTACTTATATTATCTATCTACTACACTTTGCCTGGAAGAACACCAACAATTATACAATTTGGGACATGGTATATGTTTGCGCTCCACACCGAAATGTCGTTTATCGCGCCGCCGTCAACATGCGATTCGATCCTTTTTAATCTCTTTGTTTTCCACTCATCGTTTTTATTTGTCATTAATTAACCTATATTACTAGCACTTGTTGTGTTGTAATATTGTTGTTATTGTTTTCGTCACCATTGAGGTAAGTAAGTTTTTCATTGTTCTCGTTCTCTTTTCTCGCCATTACGGCAATTTTGGTAATACCATTCGTTATATTCTTGGTTGCTCGTCACTAATATTGCCGAGCTTCCGTTATTGTCAAACAAAATATACTCGTAACCGACCTGCTTAAAAACAAGTTGTGCCTCACAGTCGTTGTAACACGTACCAGTCCCTTTAACAATAATCGGGAGATTGGACACGCTGTGGGGGTTCCGTAGTGAATAATAGGATTAGGCAGGTAAAAATAATCAACCAATATGTTGCTATCACGAGCTTAATATTTTACACAAATTTAAATAATAATACAAAATATAATTTACAAATAACTCACGACACCGTGACAATTTAAATGATATGACCGGGACCTGGAGAGTTGTGTTGTTGAGTATGGACGATGACCGGGACCTGGAGAGTTGTGTTGAAGATGATTGTGTGTTATATCTATAAGACGGCGAAACCGCACGCACTTAAAGGTGGAATTCAGGACGGCGAAACCGCGTGCACTAATCGACGTAATAATGGGAAACGAGTGAAAACCACACAAAAGGGCGGAATATACACATAATAGCATACGCCAGTCACAAGCTCGGGCATCGTATACCCACTGTCATGTTGGTATATTAATATTAACAAATTAACATACCCACTGTCGTGTTGGTATATTAATATTAACATATTAACAGCCCGGCGTTGACCTTTTAGCTAGGCGGATAACAACCCCACTAAATATATAGTTTATATATACGTCATGAGTATACGTCTGACACTATGTTGTATATTTATGCAACATAACTCCCCCTTGGAAGAAGTGGTGTGTCTTCCAGTGTGCACTGGCGACGGTAGTGAAGATGGCTGGCCTTGGATCGTAGAGTTGGCAGTCCCAGTCATACATAGTGTTGGTACATAAAGGTGTCAAAATGCAATTTAGTAAAATAACAAATATATAACATTGAATTATTCATACTTAACTAAACATACTACATAGCTTACATGATTTACATACAAATTACAATTGACTGACTAGTATTATACGCCACATGGTATGATAGTTATTGCCTATTGGTACCTAGTGAGCAAGTATTATTTTCGATTTAACATTTTTTTTTGTTTTTTTATTTTTTGTTTTTTAAATAATAAAGATAAACAGGAAGGATGGTCAGAGACGGGTAATACGGCTAATTTGACTACTGGGAGCTTGACTATTCCATCCGCTGTTTGGATCGTGGCCAATCGGACTATGCCGTTGGTACCGAGATGAACTTCTTTTACGCGTCCCAAAGGCCAATGCGTTGGTGCCTTATGAGGCATATTTATTATTACAATGTCCCCAACTATAACATTTGGTTGTTGTCGCGTCCATTTTGTACGTCGCTGTAGTGAAGATAAATATTCCGACGACCACCGATTCCAAAAGGATTGGGTGCATTCCCAAATTAATTCCCACCGAGTTAATCGATTTATCGGTATTGATGTAAAATCGCGGGATGGTAACGCTACTAACGGTTGTCCTATTAAAAAATCGCCCGGTGTCAGTGGGCGTAAATCATTTGGGTCGGACGATAAAACGGTCAGAGGTCTTGAATTAAGAATGGCCTCGATTTGCGTGGATAGTCCGTGTGTTCCTCATTAATTATTGACATGCATCTAGTTATCCATCTGATGAAGCATCGGATTGACGATCAAGGAACACTTTTCATTTTTATAATAAATAAATTTTAATAATTTGATATCAACACAGATTATGTTATCAGGCGCTTGTTATCATGTGTATTGTGTATTATATTTTTTAGGTACTTATTTATGACATTTTTGTAATTTAACTTTAAAAACTGTAAACGTTAAGTACTGAAGTACCCACCATGTTATTATATATCTGTGGTACCCACCTAAGAAATCAAGATGGATATTTCGAATAAATTGTTGTTATGTTTATTAAAAACATATATTCGAATAAATAATAGAAAGAAAATAAATAAGTGTCTTGTTTTATTATTGAAAGAAAAGGGCTGTCGAATAAAATGCTTTATGAGTACCGTGTCCAATTACAATGAAGTTGAATTTCGAAGTCATTTTCGTCTCTGAAGATCTTCTGTTGAAGTATGTAATTTACCATAGGCGCAATTAGACTTTATTTTTATTATTTTTTTTAATTTTTTTAGTATGTAAACTTCAACATTATGACATTATTAAAGTAAAACTTGCTTTCAGTTTCCCACATAAAGCATTACGTTCTTTTGAACTGGTTCCCTGAAGAGCATCTTCGCAAGTTTTACTGCATTTATTTATATACCTATTAACTAATATATTACACTTTCAAAGTAAATAATTGACTTGTCATTACATTACAATACTTATCTTAATAATTTATAGCCAATGTATATTTATTTTTGTTTAGATTTTATCTTCAAAAATCATTAATAGGTATGAAGGAAATTATATATTGGGTCAAAAACGCATTTCTTTTTACAGAGCACTTCTCATGACACTTTGGTACTTATCAAATAATGAAACATTTCGGTAACTACCTATTTTAATTAGAAAAATATTAACTGTATTGTGCTAAACTATGTGAGATGTGCATACTGCTTATTAATATAATTTAAGTTTCTATATGTGTATAGATGTCAGAATAATATGTAGGTTAATAAAATATTATCAATAACTTGTTTTTAGGCAGCTGGGTGATCGCTTTGATGTAGCACGTGGAAATGCTTGCAGGACAGTTCATTATCTTATAGATATTATATGTACAGTGTGTGATGATTTTATTATTT
Organism: Macrosiphum euphorbiae; assembly: GCA_949089665.1. Lineage (NCBI taxonomy): Eukaryota > Metazoa > Arthropoda > Insecta > Hemiptera > Aphididae > Macrosiphum > Macrosiphum euphorbiae. The sequence continues at coordinate 1,596,974 of CARXXK010001098.1, forward strand.
GGCCAAAAGGATCAAACTTAATAAGTAATTTTTTAAATAACATTAATGCTCTGAGTATACTTTTAGTTATAAATATTATTTAAAATAATGAATATTTCTAGATGTAGCAAATAGTTTTAATACATTAAGGGTCAATAATTTTCCCAATGTTATTGGCGCTATTGATGGATGTCATATTCGAATTACAGTACCTCTGAATAAAAGAAAAGACTACACAAACAGGAAGATGTTTCAATCAATAGTCCTTCTAGTAATAATACATTTTTAGCATTGTTCTTGGACCAAAAACTAAAAACTGATCGTTTTCATAATAATTGCAGGCTGTTTGTAAGTCAAATCTTGAATTTACCTATGTATTTGCTGGATGGCCTGGGTCTTCTCATGATGCACGTGTCTACAGAAATTCTACTCTTGGTAAATGTTTGACAGCCGACGATTGTACCTTATTTCCCACAGAATACCATATTTTAGGTAAATTAAAAAATTATATTTGCATGTAGGTATTATAAATACATATTGGTATTCAGTGATGAAACATTATTTTAAAATTTAATTTTTATTGAACTTTATTAGGAGATTCAGCTTTTCCTTTGTCAAAAAGACTCTTGACCCCCTATCGCCAAAGAAAAATTTTGACACCGACTCAAGCTATCTACAATAAAAGATTAAGTTCAACAAGGGTAGTAATAGAGCAGGCATTTGGACTATTATTAGGTCGTTTCAGACGTTTGAAGTAAGTCTTATGTATATAGATCCAAATGTTATTTCAACTTACACTCCATATTAATATTTGTATTATTCAGTTTGTTTATGGGCGTTGCATGCGATTGTCTGTCTTTGTCTAACACACTTGGAACATAGGAATAACAACATAAACGCCTGACGAAAATTAAGGTAAATATTTAAATATGCTTCGACCAATGCAAAGTAAACTTGTATACCAATTCAAGCATCTTTACATATTTTCAATTGAACAACTAGAAGTACCTTAATTTGTGTTAGGCGTTTAGGTCGTTATTCCTATGTTCCACATGTGTTAGACAAAGACAGACAAGCGTGGCATACAACATCCTTAATGGCCAAAGATTTAATATTTCATTAATTTAATTATATAGGAGTGTGTGTATGAAAAATGTGGATAATATATCGAAAGCTGTAACTGCTTGTTGTATATTACACAATATAGCTTTAAATAATGACGATTATACTTGGGTACCAATTGATTCAACCACTGATACAATTAGGAATGAATTTGTCAATGACGGTTTTAACAATCAACAAGACATAACTGGTATTAATAAAAGAAACAGTTTAGCAAGTTTGTAAGTAATTATAATTAGTACCATATACAGTGGCGCAGGGCTAATTTATGAGAGGGGCAAAACATAAAAAACCTATCCACTATTTATATTTACAATGGCACTCCTAACAGAAAATGTCTTAGTTATAAATTAATCAAAATGTATTGGGTTTTAATAATAAATAATACATCGATGATCAAATCAACTCACTTGTTCTAATAAACAAGCTTAGTTTAAGTATTCCAGTTTTTAATTCTCGTAGTGTCTTCCCTTGTCATATTTCCCTTTTACACAAAATGTATAATACAATTTTATTATTGTGTTTTCAGATTTTGAACCCAGTATTAATTAAAAAAATATCTTACGAAGAAAATTAGACAATACAAATTTTTGTCTTTTTGTTTCAGTTCAAAAACAAAACAAAAGTAGTAAAAATAGTTATTGTATTTCTTAACTTTTAAAATGTATACTACAACGGAAATAATTAAATAAATAAAAAAACAACAAATTTATTTTTATTAATATTTTATTTTATGATAAATAACCACTTGTTAAGATCATATAAATTATTCTCAGTCTCAAATCTTAAATAATAATTTATTTTATTATTTATAACAAATTATTGAGATCATATCAGTCTCAAAAAATATTTTGTAATATATTTAAATTGAAAATAATGATTTAATAATATATGATTTCCTTCATATAAAATAACTATATAACAACATAAAAAATCTTTTGCTTCATACCTAACAAAAAACTAAACAAATAAACTATGAAATCAAAAAAAATGTAAGTACTCTGTTTGTACATATTAACTGTACATGATGATAATCATTAACTGTATAACTAATAAGTTAATAAGTTTATTCTCTAATTGAATTAGATTTTAAAACTTTTAACTTTTCTTCTTCCAATTCTACCAATCGCCCCATTAAGTTAAAAAACAATTTATTGTTTTCAGCCGTCTCTTTTTTTTCTTCCCTCAACAAATCTAATATTTGAGATGGTATATTATTTTTATTTTTACCTCTTAAAGGTTTTAATGTGACTGAATCGGAATCGTCAGAGTAAGCAGCATTTACCTGACTTGTGTTGATTTCCGTTTCAACATTAGTGTTCACCAAAGAAGAAGAAGATTGTGACTCATACTGACTGATGCATTTCCTTTTTAAAGTAGGTTTGCTTATTTTCAAATTTAATTCAGCTGATAATTTTGGCGCAGAGTTATAAACTATACTTTGTGTTGAAGTTCCTGGTTTATCCGTGATATTTGATTCAAATAATTGCTTATTTTTGGGTGAGACTGAGTCTTTGTGGCCAAAGTGATTTTTCATGATTCCAAAATATTCCCAGGATATTGCTCCTTCGCCACTTTGAGATGCACGATCTTGATTTGCTCTAAACCATATTTAAAATAAAGTGTTGATCAATTAAGAAATTAATTATACTATTAATAATATGAAAGGACACTCAGCCCTGGGTAAGTGCGGAATTACTATGCCAAATACATTTATTATTATATTATCAGTTACTATTTTAGTAATTTCATTTTTTTGGTAACATTGTTACTATTTCATGTTTAATTGTTTTTAAGGCCAAATAAAACATTATTATTATTTATTATTTAAAAATCTTAAATTAAAACCAATAGGTAACAGACTGAATAAAAATATTTTCTTACCTGTAAGTAGCCATAAGATTTCTAAATTTATCATTGACATCAGAATGAACAACAACATATCCCTTGGCACACATAATACTGGAAATTTTTTTCCATATGGAAATGTTGTTCTTGTTTTTATAAAACTGATGATCAAATTCAGCCCTAGTTTCAATCAAAAGTTCGATTGAACTTTTATTCCATTTGAATTTTTCTAATAATAATAAAATGATATTGGTTAATAAATATTAAATAATCAGAAAACTAATTTTTAATCCAAATAAAATAAAAGATAAAACTGTACAAAATACCTATAAGATTTATTTGGGTATATTCTTACCTAAATGTACTTGTTTAGTTGACAAGTCTTTCATGGCTATTTCCTCTACAGGCGGATCTACAACTACAACTTCTGGATTTTCTTCATCTTCACTGATGACTTCCAAAAATCCATGTTCTATCAACAGTCTTTTCGACAGAAAAGACTGTTGTATTTCACTATCTAGACAATAATTTAAAAATTATAAAAATATTTCTGTAATTAACACGTTGATGGACATGAATGATATAGTTAAGAGTAGTTATACACAAGACTGTAATTTGGGAGTCACTGATTGTGTGTTCATAAAGTTTTTAGAGTGTTATAGGTCAGTCTCCCACACACTTAACTTAAAACACGATAAATTATATATCATAGATTAAATTAGAATAAAACCATTGCATTATTCAAATATGTTTAACAGAAATACTTGATGTATCGCACTCGTGGAATAAGTCAATGAGACATGATGGACTTTTAGTTCCAAAAATGTTGAATGACAAAATATAACGTACATTAATAATCACCATTCTTATATACTAGTATACTACAATTCGTAGAATTGCTATTGTAGCAAAATTGGCTAAATCAGCATAATGCCTTAATCCAAAGGGCAATTGATATTTCGTTTTTATAATCATGTGACTTAAAATAACCAATGATCAGACTTTTATGCTCCAGCACATTAAGCATCCTCAGGTAATTTTGCTAAACGTTATATCTATTTGTGAATTTTAAAGTATTTGTTGTATTGAGTTTTAATAAATGTTTATAACACGAGTTAAGTGTTGCATTATATTGTTATTATTGGACATACATTTTTGGAGTTGAATATAACAAATAGGCACGCAACAAAAGATATTTTAGAATATTTGATTTTTTGATGAAATTGTTAGTAAATTACAATACTCAATAGGACACTAGAAAATTTCTAATGTAGCTTGAAGCCATAAGGGCCCGTATTACAATAGTTGAACTCCGGTTAAACCACTGAATTCGGCCGGTAAAATCAGTTTTTCAAGCGTAACCGAGGTTTAAATTATGATTGAAAAACGGGCCCTAAGAAACGAAACTGCTCCACCAACGTGTTAAATAAATATAGGTAGGTAGGTATACTTACTACTTAGGGATATCAAGTCACATAGTACCTCTTCTTCATTGTTTTCAGTATAAGGTATAGATATTTGAAGGGATTGCTGTTCGGGCTGTTCGGCCATATTAATAATATCTAACTTATTGAAATATATTGAACAATTCAAACAATTGAAAAAATTTAAATACAAATTAATTTATAATTATTATTTATTAATAGAATTATATTATTCATATATTTATCATCAGTTATTAAATTGATAATTTAATATTTGATGATAAACCTTATCATGTCATCGCCTAGCGCACTACCTTATTTAGTAGGTTTGCTCTCGATGCATCGAGGAGCAATCAGATTGTCCATCTGATTTTCAAGATTGTTCAAGGAACATCGAAAAACATCGGATTGCTAATCTGATTAACCATCAAGTTTAATGAGGAACACACGGATAGTAAACATTTCTTCGAATGTAAACGTTTGTACACCGGTAACCCGTTTTAAGTGGTATTTAGCAGATTTGACTGCAGCCTCCCAAATACCACCAAAGTCGACTGGCTGTGGTCGTTAATATTTCATGGAGTTGTCGGTTGGCGCCTTGAAAGTTGGTCCCGCAGTCCGAATAAACATTCGATGGAATACCTCTACGAGAAATGAATCGATTGAAGGAAGAAATAAAAGCATCTGTAGATAGATCTGATACTATTTCTAGGTGTACGGATTTAATAACGGTACATACAAATACCGCAAGATAACATTTTATCGATTTAGCATTTTCACGACGAGATTCTTTTACTTGGAATGGACCAGCGAAGTCGACACCGACGTTGCTGAACGGACGGCACGGGCGAACACGGAACGACGGTAACTCGGCCATAATTGGTTGTCGAGCGGTGGCTCGATGTCGAGCACAAACGACGCATTTGAATATGATATGGCGTATAGCGGATCGGCTGGGCAAAATCCAATACTTTTGAGCAATCAGTAACGACAATAATGCGTGAATATACGTGAGATGGAAATCCACAACTATGGCAACAAGTTAAATTGTTGCTTCTCACTTTTCCGTCAACCTATCTAGTTGAAAAAGGATTCAGCGTTGTTGTTCAGCTTTTGACGAAACAAAGAAATCGGTTGGACATTTGTAACAAAGGTGATCTACGTTTAGCTTTGACCAATATCGAACTAGACATCGCCACGTTAGCAGCTACTCATCAGACTCAGCGCAGTCATTGATAGGTATAATTTTTATATTTTATAATTTTTTTTTTTCATAGTTAAGTAATTTTTTTTGTATAGTAAAGTAAAATGTTTTTGTTAAGTGGTGAAAAATAAAACCTTTATTATCTAAAAATAAGAGTTTTTACTTTAATTAATAATGTTATACTCTAATATACTGATGAATAAATAAATATATATATACCGGGTGATTCTTTTATCAAACAACACTCATTATTTCAAAAAGTGTAAATTTTTTGAAGATATTTTTTTACATAGTTTCAAGTCGCTTATAAAACAACGTTTTTATTAAAAAATTATATTTTTAATTACTTTTTATCCTTAGAATTTTTTAAGTTTTTTACTTTTTTGAATGACAACATAGGGTTTTAATTTTATATTCTAAAGTAGAATATTTTTCTTAGTATTTTGATACATGAAAATTGAATGTGGGGCTAGTAGTTTATGAGTTATAAGTATTTAAAGTTTAGACGAGCGGTGAAGTGGACAAACATTTCGCGGGGTAACCCCGGACCACTCCACTCCGCTCGTCTAAACTTTAAATACTTATAACTCATAAACTACTCGCCCCACATTCAATTTTCATGTATCAAAATACTAAGAAAAATATTCTACTTTAGAATATAAAATTAAAACCCTATGTTGTCATTCAAAAAAGTAAAAACTTAAAAAATTATAAGGATAAAAAATAATTAAAAAAATAATTTTTTTAATAAAAACGTTGTTTTATAAGCGACTTGAAACTATGTAAAAAAATATCTTCAAAAAATTTACCCTTTTTGAAATAATGAGTGTTGTTTGATAAAAGAATCACCCAGTATATATATATGTTGTTGTGAACCCCTGTCTGTATGCTATACGCAGTATGAGATATAGTAATAGTATAATATAGAATAGTGTGTAAGCATATTAATATGTGAACAGACAGAGTCACACGGTCTAAAGGAATTCGCTGTGTGGACAGTTTTGAGCCCGAGCGAGCCCCTACCGTGTCTCGCTGTCTGTGTAAGAATCAGTGTAGAACTGGCAGACCATCGAGCAGAACCTCTGTTAAATTACTTAAGTCTAATGAGTGTAGAACTGGCAGACCATCGGGCAGAACCTCTGTTAATTACTTAAGTCTAATAAGTATTCTGTACAACTAAATTTCTTTTAAAATTGATTATATTAATAAAGTATTAGTGATAACTCATACACCACGTATTTCTTTATTAACGAACAAACTCGGTTGTGGAGACGTCCATAACAATATCTTTATTAGAAGAAATTTTGATTTTGCATGAGGGGGGGGGCGCGTTAGCAGTAAGTTATTACGATAAAGAGGGCGCTGAACTAAAAAAAGGTTAAGAAACACTGTTGTAGAGTATACAGTACATAGTTTTGAAAATTTATTATCATAACTAAAAATGGTTTACAATTTTAGATTTTTAGAGGAATGATGCATCGTTGATTTTAAAATGATCACTATTTGACTTTTCGTGTGTTAAAAATTAAACTATTCTTAAATATTCAACTGCAATATCATTTCTAGTAGAAAATTAAATCTAGTTTCAAGCATGTACTACAGCCTATAGAGCAGGGGTGGCCAAATCACGGCTCGCGAGCCGCATGCGGCTCTCGTCACAGTCGTATGCGGCTCGCGGTCTTATTTACAAAAACCAAAATATTTTAATTTTTATTTTGTATACATTTATAAAAAAATGTTTTTATTGTATTTATTTAAGGCTATAGTATTATAGTGTATAGAATATAGATTAAATCAAACAAAAAAAAAAATAATTAATATGAATAATAAATTAAAAAATTAAACATTAAGCTAATTTTGTTTGCGTGGTACTTTTTTCGTGTCTACTTTTTTAGTAAGCTTCTTAAGATCTGGTTGAATTGATGTAAGAGCAATTCTTAGTAATTCTGTAAGATGATCATCAGTCAAATTTGAACGATATTTTGACTTAATTATTTTCATTTTCATTGTTTTCATTGTTGATTCACATGAATACGTCGTTCCAAAAATTGATATACATTTTACCGCACAGTTTTTAATACTTGGGTATTTTAATATAGAAATATGCTTCCAAAATTCCAATATATCTTTATTACTTTTGTGGTATAGAAGTACACATTAGATAATTTGGCTCTTGACAAAATTTTATTAATACATGTGGCTCACGTACATAGTCATGTTGGCCACCCCTGCTATAGAGGGTCAAAAGTAAAAAATTGATAGTACTTTTTTTACTGGATATCTCAAGACTCAAATTATAGAGATACCGATATTTTAAATTTTTACCCGAAATCGATTTTCTTATTTAATTGGCATATTCAATAACAAATAACCGTAATATACCTACTTCACATTTTTACCAAATGTTTATAATAGTATTTACTATTTTCTATAGATCTTAAAATATTAAAAATGTTTTTTTCTATTAATATAGATAAAGAGATAAAATGCTTGAAAATTGAATTCATTAGTTCATAAGTTCTTCGTAATTTATTATTAAAGATATTTAAAAATATTAGCATATTAGATATACAGACATGATTTTAATAAGCATTTGAAATCAAAATTGACAAAATTCCGAAATAACACTATATAACTATATTATTTTTCAAAACTGCTGAATATCATATATTTTAATATTAAAAAAAGGGTTATGGAATCCAGTTTTTACCAGTGGCATATAAATAGTAAATTTTTTTTTAAGTATAATAATAGCTACATGTCTAAATACATAGTTATTAGATACTTATTAATTTTTAGAATAGTATATTATGTTACGTCCCAACTGAGATCGATATATATATATATATCAACACAGGAATGAATAACTGATGTACTATATAAAAATAGTAAAAATAGATTATATTCATAATTAAAAATGAAATACATTCATATAGAATAAGAAAAATGTACAACAGTCAAAGCATAGTAAATTTAGAGGAGAATTCAAATCTGCTTTCAAAATTTAAATCTGAACATCCTACTGAGTGTAGTGATTGAAGTCACTGGCAGTATTGTTTGAAAAAAAAATGTTTGTAATTTTATTAAGTATTAATTGGTGACATGTGCATGCGCGTAGGTAAAATGGCAGACGTATTATGATGCCCCTATACAATGTGATCTGTACTACAAATTATACACACTAATGTTCATTTACATTCAACACATTCACAACACCCATTTAACTTGAAATATAAAATGCCTAAATTGTACTCCTTAGAATTGTTTACCCTCCATCCCCCTTAAGTATAGATATTTTTGAGAATCTGCAGAATTACAAAGAAAAGCTTTTGAAGAGTACATGATGTGTGTTGTACACAATTTATTATTTCTTATAAAGCGGAAATGCTGCAAAAGTATTGTCACAAATATCCATGCATTTTAAATTAATTAATTGAATAAAAATTTATTGTTGGCAGACCGTGAAAAACTTGTTATGCAAAATAGTATAGGAGAGTCAAATACAAAATATTTTAAATCGAAAACTGTTAAAAAAAATATCATAAAACTTATAGGTACGTGAATGGTGAAATTCAAATGAAAATAAAGTGAATAATATTTTTAATAAATTGTTCATGAATCAATATATATTACTTTTCTGATATTTTTGAACAATATTTGTAAAGGAAAATTAAATTAAATTTTTGAAATGTTTACAACATTGGATATTCACTTGATTTCTCAATTAGCGATTTTCTTATTTTGCGGTAATTCAAAAACGAATATCTGTATACACTTGAATATTACAACATACATTTATTTTAGATATCAATTTTTATACTTGGTAACATTTGCAAAACATTTTGACTCGTTTTGAGCTGTTTACAGAAATTTAAAATTGTTTTAGTTTTTTTTCTACGCTTACCTTAATATCAATAAAATTGTATTTGTTTGGTCGAAAAGGGGAACATTTAATACAAGGCTCTTGATATATTTTTACAGTAGTGCCCGCAGGCGGTCTGTCAGTCTATAATTATATTATTATTTAAAGCGATTAAAGCGGCTCCGGCGTATAATGTTTTAAGGAGTAATATTTAGGCAATTCACATGACATTCACATCATTCATTCATCATTCGTCTATGTGTAAGTAGTATAATATGAATATTAGTGTGTGTTTACGAGAATTGCTATATAACCGCCACCGGATGCAACTCTCGCACACGCACGCATATTGTGTCAATACTTCTCGAAAAATGAAATATACTTGTTTGCATACAAACTATAAAAACTACTAAAAACGGTAGTAAATTCACACTTCCTGAAGTTCAATTCTAATTTTGAAAAAAAAGATGAATTTATAAGCTTCTTGAGTCTAGATAAAACTAGTGCGATGATTTCTTATTCTACAGAATAATGATACCTAACAGAGTTTACTATATAATACACATTCATATATAGGTATAATACACACAATAAAACTAATTGCGCGATACGATTAATAAATAATGTGGAGTCACAACGAAAAGGTTCCCGACCTATGGTAAGATAAAATATTGTTTTATTTTTATCTAAAATAAACATCGTTATTAAGTTATTCAGAAATAATATCACTCGATATATTTATACATTTTAAAAAGAGCCACACATTGGATGTTAAGGAGCCGCAGGTTCCGACCAATGTTCTAGACTATAATATGTTATTTAGGAATCACGTTTTTGATTTAAAACCAGATGTGTCCAAAATAAATATAATGCAATTTTATTATTTCATGGAATTTTTTTTAAAAATATTAATTTTAAGCTCCTTTAAATTGAAAGTTTAAAAATCGACTACCTATAATGTCTGAATATTTTGTCAAAGAGTTCATACATGTATAAAAATTAAAATACATTCTAAAGTACCTATGTGTAATTTACCACTGCTTATTGCTAAAATGGTTTAAAATATGGGTGATCCTTATAAGAAATTTATTTTACTATTAGGCATTGGTACAGTACTACAACAGTAGGTTAAATTCATTTTTCCAAAAAAAATTACAAATTAAAATGTCATGGTGTGTATAAAATATGATAGTATACTCTAATAATATCATATACAAATGAATAGTATTTTTAAATCACAACAAAATAACTAAAAACGTTATTCTTGGTTTTAATATGTAGGTAACCTAATATCATCCAAATTTGAACTTAAAATGTCAGTAAAAAATAACTGCATTTATATTATATAATTTAGATTCATTGGTTACAGAATGAAAAGAGAATCCTTGGTTCAAACTTCCAATACTAATCTATGAAAATTGAACATTTTAAAAAATTTTTAGCTACAACAAATTTGAACATTTTCGAGATTTTGATAAATGTTTTCAAATTTGAACTTTAAACACCTACTTATATAAAAAATATATAAATAATATGAATTTTTAATATTTATAAACTTTTATCATGACAAATTATAATAGGATCCTTGTATTACATTTTCAAATTGTTTAACCTAGTGAAAAATTGTGTGTAAACAATAATTGAAAAAAAAATTAATAAAACTGGAAATTTTCTTATGGCTATAAATAAAAAATATTTTACAATGCCTTGAAAGATTATATTGTAAATGGCCTTTGATAAAAAAAAAGTTGCATTAAGTAAAAACGATAAACTGGGTAAACTTTGAAACTTTAGAGTTAAAAATCATACGTACGCAACTTGCTAGGTGATAATACACTTAAGTAAAAAAGATACACAAAGAAAAATCTTAGCAATGTATCACGACAATCGATCTGGTACACAACATCCACATTATTCAGTATCTTCAGTAATCGACAACTGATTTACAACAATAATAGGTATCTTTTAATTTTCTAAAATTAACTTGACTCTTTTCGAAACTTTTATATACAATAAACAATTATTGTATTGGTTTGAACAACAGGTATTTCATACCTATGGTGTTATTGATCCGAATATTATATATCATAATTTAAATCCAAAAAGAATAAACATTTTTCCCAGTCATATGCTTCTAGAAAGTTATAACTAAAAAAATAACTGTATCTTTCTAGATTCACTTATGTAGTAATGTGACAACAAAAAAATGACTTCTAAGTTTCTCTTTTGTTTTTTTCAGTTAAGATTCCCCCAGCTTCTGAGTACAATGTCTCAAGTCAACTACCAGTCTAGACATAGTCGCAAGGCATGATGTTGCAGAGAAAAGGTACCACCTTAACAAATTTAATCATAAATAATAATATGACAATAAAAATAAATTTGAATAACAAATTAAATGAAAGTCTTTATTATTATTAGTAATTACCAATATGTATGAATTACTAACAATCATTTTAATCATATTTTATGTATGAACACATATGTTTTACAAATGATACATTAAGTTTCAAATTTAATAAAAAAAAAAAAAAAATGTACCTTAATATTATAAACCTTAAGACTAATTTATGTAGTTTACAATAAAATTCTATTTTCTTTTATACTAAACATCTATATAATCATTGACAGTGAAATAAGTATCATAATTATTCTCCAAGAACCTGAAAAAAAAATATAATTTTTATGATTATTTCAATGTACTATATTTATTGTTAAAATTAGGTATTACAATAAAAACAATTTGTTGACTGTATAACTAGGTAAAACTAGAGCTCGGTTATTAATGACTACATTTTTTGCCTTAAAATATATTAAATATTCTTAATTTTTCAACAAATATATGCAAAAAAATAATTTAAAAAAATTATATAATATACTCTGATGAATGAGCATTTAAAATTACTTTATTAGAAAATCAGCTATTAAATATTATGAAAAATAAAAATTAATAAGTTGCTAATCTATTAAAGATCAATTTTACATTTATTTAAGCCCCTCTCAAGATAACACTGTAAACATAGTATTTTGATGATATTTTCCAACTCAAAATACCTTTGATGATCTGCAGATGGCAGTTATGTTTTTATAAATATTTAATCAATTAATTTTCGATTGTCTTAGTTATACGCACAATTAACGTTGATAATTGATAATAATTTGGACAATTTTAACTTATAATTTATAAAACATATTATGCTGCTTTAACAAAAAATAATTAACATATATACATTTATGTACTCAAAAAAGTAAAATATATAACAATATGCCAAATAAGTTTGAATATTTGTAATCTAGACTTTATAAATTGAATTTATATCAAACTCGAGTATAATTGTGGTTGGGCAAAAAATATATGCAGTCATAAAAATAACATCGCATATTTTACAATAAGAAAAATCTATTTGACTTTGTTATTTTTATTAATAAAGTGAATTGACCTATTGTAAAATTTAACACATTGTCTTACACGGGACTGCCGTCGTTTACACAGAATCAGAATATAAAGTATTTTTAAGAAACAATAACCTTATTCTTATCTAAACGTGATATGATGACCAAGTTATGAGAATCACTTTCTGTGTTACACCATCAAAAATATATAAGATTATGTTATCTACACTTATAAATCTATCAAATATTGCTATTATATAATAAACAAAAAAAAATACAGCAATATGACCACTGGCAGTTGTTATGGCAGTGTAGTAACCCTAGTTACTACGTAACATTTAAAGTCCCAATAGGTACCATATTTAGTATACTGTAAATAGGTAATAATCACATACGTCAAATAGAAATTAGCTAATTAACCTTTGATAATGTTTTAATACAAAATAATCAAACAGCCCATGGGAGGTTTAGTGATCAAAACGAAAGGATAAACAAATTTACAATTAATCATTATTGGCTCAGTGTGACACGATTCTAGAATCGCATAGACTAGGCGGATGTAATGTTTTTCAATAGCACTATATATGACGGGTATTCAATATAAAAGAGTAGAACGAAGAGTAGAGTAGAATGAAATTGGCAATTCATAGATTAGCTATCAGTACACTATGGTAATACTCAGAATCGACTATGAGTTTTGCAAGTGCGTGTGCTAGGTCAATGGTCGCATAGGCCACATCCGGGAGAACCGAGATACAGTATCACTAGACAAGGGGAGCAGGGACCGGACTATAAGAGGGACCCCGAAATGGCTTGTAATTTGGACTCTGCACAAATTATTGAAGAACATTATAATAAAAGTACATTATATTTACATCTGTCTACACTTTATTTCAAGAACTACCTCATCATCATCAGCGAAACGGTCTAGCTACCTGCAACGTTAATATACAAGTAGTCACCTGGACTAAAAGTATATTACAGCAGTCATACATGTGAAAGGTAAAAATATTAACTATTATGAAGCAAATTATGAGCATTTTAAATTTACTTCACTATAAATCATAATACTAAAACTAACTCTTTTCTAAATGTAAAATATTATGTGTTAATAAGACAGAGACTAGACTTGTGACATCCACTTCATTCTTTATCAGATTTCGAGAATAAGTGTACAAGGCTGCATGATTTATACGGACAGTTTTTTTTTTTTTGAAACTAATGATCAAGAATTTAATGGGGTCCCAGAAATACTATTACATTTTTTACAAATAATATATTAAAACCAAAATAATAGATTTTTAATAATACATAATATTAGAAACTAAAAATAATAACTTACCGAAACAATTTTTTAATGTGAAGAACAAAGATATCTAAATCACATTCATGATGCAACGGGTTTGATACCAAAATTATTGGTAAATAAGCTGAAAAACAAATTTGAAAAGTTCTAATGATAAAATGTGTTATGAAATATTGTCTTTAATTGTATTGAATGTACGAAAAGGAGCGCAGAACACAAAAAATATTTTCTTCATATAACTTTTAAATATTAAAATATTGTAGTCAGAACAATTAAAAATGATTCAATGTAAAAAAAAAATATATTATTTAAGGAGATGTTAATGTATTCAGAATGTATGTGTTATATAATTGGTACCTATCATTGTTATAACTGCTTATCTTTAAGTGTAAAAAGTTGCTCACTTTATACAGTGATTATCTATCTAAACATTTTATTTTTGATGTATGATTTAAGTATAAAATATGTTACTTTTTGTGTCAAGATGATAGAGGTATCAAAATTGCTATACAACATTAAGTTTTTTTTAATATTAAAAATACAAAAAGAGATAATGGTCAGTTGAGCCATGTCGTTTCGCAATTAGTGACTGCTGCAGATACAAGGCTACAGTTTGGCCACCCCTGCTAAAAAAGTCCTTAAGATTATATATAAAATAAAGTATTTGTATTTGATACATACCAAGGAATCTTAATAGATATATGGGTCCATACACATAACACCAAACTTTTTTAGGACTTAGGTGTTTTTCAAAAATATAGGTTATGTTTGGTTGATTTCTTTTTCTTTGTTGAAAATATTCAATGCCCTAAAACAGACAATATAAAATACATAACTATTATAAAAAAAAAAATTGTATTTACTTATTTTATGAAGTTAAAAAGTTCATAGTTTTAGAATAAAAATGTTGTATTTAATATTTCAGTAAGGCTACTTATAATATAAGTCTTATATCCTCCTATAATATAACAGGTAACTTCTTGCACTCCTAGTGATATGTATGTGATGGGATTTACAGTCAATGTAATACCAATTAAGCTTGTTATTTCTCTTTCATTGTAATTGTAGTGAATATTGCTAAATTGTTTATAGAATTAAAATACAATAAAAAAGTATTTAATAAAACATTTTTATTTATAACTAAATCAGAACTTATGATAAGGTATAGCAGCATAATATGGTACCACCCGTCAGTTTGTTTTAGAAGGGAACTACACATTTTTTTGTTTCTGGACAATGAATGTATTGGTTAAACAATTTGTGTATTAACTAAAACCTACACAATTTATGCTATTTTCTCGGTTCTGAATCGTTTTTCCATATGCAATAATTATGAATTCTGAATTTGAGAGGACTTCATACCCGAATGATACATAATGTTGTCTCAGTTTTAAACATGCATGGCAAAATAGCAAATTTTTGTTCCCCTTTTCAATATTATGCTGTTAGTTTTAATATTAGAGAGAATCGACCTATTATAAAATGTAAAGGTAAAATTATATAGGGCACAAAGTAAGCTTTTATTTATATAACAGCAAACAAACCAAGTTGAAGATTTAGGTTTTATTTTTACTCCAACATTATCGTTTGCACCTCATATTGACTGGATAGTAGGCAAAGAATTGTGATCGTTAGGGTTTATAAGGCAACATGAAGGGTCTGTCATGTCTGTAAGATGTTTGTTAATATGATATACTTCTATTGTTAGATCAATTGTAGAGTATGGATCTGTGGTATGGTTTCCAAGGACCAAATGTGACATAATTCAAATTGAACGAGTTGAGCATCGTTGCTTGAACATGGTTTCACAATCTATGGGCATTATTCATGAACCCCATGAATGTAATACAAGATTCCTTATAAGATTTTCTACATTTATCAAAAAAAAAAAAATGTCTATAAGAACGTCAAATTAAATTTTTATGACCGTTTGAAATTTTTACAACATTGGAATGAATAATAAATATGATGGCATAGTGCACACATGTTGTAAGTGCAAAATTTTGGAAAAATGAGTTATTTGCATGGTTGTCTTGTTAACAACTCTTCGCATATTGTGTACAAATATTGTAAGTGTATAGTACATATTATTTAGTCTACTAAAGGACGGTGACGTTTGTTGTAAGTGCACGTGATCTAAATTAATGAAATCACAATTGTTGCAAGTGATTTTATAACATTTGTAATTGATAATTTTGGTTACTTGTTTTACGTAGAAATGTTGTAAGTGATGTCTGCACTGTTTTTAAGCTCATTTAATATTATTAAGATAGACGGACAGATAGACATTCAGTGCTATTGAATATTAATATAGTTATCTCGTCTTATCATTAACTATTTATAGATATTGCTGTTGATTTATTAATTTATTTACTAACGTAACAAATAGTTTATTAAATCTAAGATTTTAAAATGTAATACAAGATTCCTTATAAGATTATCTACCTTCATAAAAAAAAAAATGTCAATAAGAAAGTCAAATTAAATTTTTATGAACGTTTGAAATTCAAATTTTTACAACATTGGATATTCACTCGATTTCTCATGTATCGATTTCCTTATTTTGTTGTATTTCAAAAACGAATAACTATAGATACATGGAAATTTCACTAAATGTTTATATTAGCATTTACTATACCCCATACAGTATTGAAAATATTTTGACTCTTTTTGGGCTGTTTACGGACATTTTCAGTTTTCAATTTTTTAGTTTTTTTTTCTATAAATATCAATAAAGTTTTTTCTGGTGGGCCAAAAAGTGTAAAAACTTAATTCAAGGCTCCTGATATATTGTTACAATATCAGTTGAAAAAAAATTAAAAATACATAGGCACAATTTTTTTTTTATAAGCATTTAAAGATCGAATTTTAACAAAATGTATCAAAATCTCGAAAATCATCAATCATTGTAATTAATAAATTACAAAATGTTCAGTTTTTATAGCTAAGGATTGCAAATTTAAAACAAAGGTTCTATCTATGATAGTATCAAGGTTTTTGTTGATGTATAATGCGTCATAAGTACCTAATGGATATTGTGATATGATTAATTTGGAATCTATTATATGTAAAATTTTGGTTTAGTACCATAGATATGTATATAATATGTCTTATACCTAGACTGACATACCGTCTCCGCTCAGAATCGTTTTTCTTATAAAATGATATTATATCAAATTTAATATCATCCATTATACAATGACCCACTTGTAACCTACTGTACAGCAGAGCGACACTCACTTGTCCACCTTTTTTTAAAATTATTGTTCTGTTTGAATTTTTAATATTATAATTAATTTGGTGATATATTACTACCTATTATTATGATAAGATCAAGGGATAATAATTTGGTCAATCTTGCACTATGTAAAGGATAGCGTTTTCAGCATCTCTACACTTTCAAAGTAATCAGAATCATGAAAATAATAATAATTTTGAATTTTACGGTAAGTCCTTTTTTGTTTAATATTATAATAAATGTTAAAATTCATAATTTTATGAAATATTTAAAAATTTAGAATCAGGTGAGGCTTTGCCATCTGAGGTGTATTCTAAAGATTCATATAGGACACCTAGAATTGATGATGATAATTCAAATGTTTACGATCCAATTGGAAGAGTAAACTACACAATTGAAACTATTACAGCTATGCCAGGTAACAACTCAAAATCATTAATTTGACATAAATAATATTAATGTGTTTAATGCATAATCTATAATATAAAAATGAATCGCAAAATGTGTTGGAAAGCGCATAACTCAACAACGCCTGGACCAATTTGGCTTAAATTTTTTTTAAGATGTTCGTAATTGGCAGAAGGTTTTTAGAAAAAAAATTTTAGGAAAACTACAGGAAAAGTAGGAAATCTGAATGTAAAAAAACAACAGTGGCGCCACAGTGTATTATATTATATTGATTGCTATTGGTTAATCGGGCGTGTTTGTTGATTTGTATTATTGTTTTTTGTCAATATATCCTATTAATATTATAAATGCGAAAGTTTGTGACTTTGTTACTCTTTCACGTAAAAACTACTGGTCCGATCTTGATGAAATTTTTACACTGTGTGTATTTTGGTCCAACTTAAAACATAAGCTAATTTTAAAAGGGAGAGGACAAACCCCGGGAGACGCTCAATCGGGAATTTTGAGATTTTAGATGGAAATTTTTGTTTATAAATGGTTGTCATGGGGTTTTAAGCTATTATAGTAATAATAATAATAGAAAAAAAATATATTTGCTTTACATTTTAAATATAAATTATGTTTAATGGGATTAAATAAATCGATTATTTTAATCAACCGTAGGTGAAATTAATTAAAAACGACAAACTTGGTACAATTTTTTTTAACCGATAATAAGTAACTTTATCATGTTTAAATCGTAATCAAACTAAAACAAGTAAAACATTTAAATTGTCTATAAATAGCTCAGAATTACAGGCAATCTCAATGTTTACCTCTTTAAAGTTCTAACTGGATTCAACTAGAAACCCTCCTCAAATTTAAGATCAAAACATTTTTCCTACTATAATATGTAGAAAAACAAAAAACAAATATTATTGTAAAATCAATACATTCATCTCTGATTAGATTCTGATGTTCTTGGAATGTTAAATATTTAAAAACGGAAATCATTAAATTATGACCTTGTATTAAAACATGCTTTATTTTACATGATCGATTATTTTGTTATTACCTTATCGTATATTCTGTATCTTTTCTCGTTGTTGTATAATAAATATTTGTGAACAGTAGCATTAAAATATTGCATTAAAGTTACACATAACATCGTTGAAGTTTTCCTGAAACAAATATTGTATAAAATATTTTTTAATAATAAATTTAGATAGTTATTAAATAATTACTTTTGGCTATCATCGTCAAAATAAGATGATTGAGTGAAGGCGTACAAAATTTCTGACAAAAAATGTTTCCCTGGAAATTTTAATAACTAAAACCAAGCAATCAATATTACAATAATAACAATAATGATGTATAAAAATAAAATGTATCGTACTTTTTTGAATGAGTTGTGCATTATAAAATCTAAAAACATTGCTTTCCGTAAAATGTGTGGTACAGCAATATTGTGTAATTTGTCAGCAAGGAGCTAAAATAAAAATTAAATTGAAATAGATACTTCAAATTCTTAACTTAATTAATACACTATTTGTAATACCTTTGAATGTGGAATGGTGTTGGAGACAATATTAGTGACAAGACCATTTTTTCTCAATACTGGTTTTGGCGAAGATTTAGGTTTTTTGGATATTTTATTTTTTTTTGATTTTTTGGAATATTTCCTACATTAAATAATTATCATAAATATTTTTTATAAATAAATGGTGATAAGTGATGAGTAGTAATAATTAATCAATTACTTACAGTCTCTCTATTAGCCTCTCCTTGTGTCCCAAATTAATGTCGTTAATCTCCAATACTTCACCATAATCAATCCATTGATCCCATTTTGAATTGAAGCCTTTGAAATGAATAAAATATTCAATGTTTCCCCTAATGTCTGAAATGCGCCGCCTTAAAACTTTTGCCTCATACAACAAACCCTTATCATAGGCTAACACTTTGTCACCTAATTAAGAATAAAACATCAGTCATTACAATTAAGTAAGCATTTTAGTTATTATAGTTAACCCTATTTAAATAAATCAACAGTTTTCAAAGGTCATATATACTATTGGTTTTTTTTCATACATTAATTATGTTATACTTTATTTTTATTTATAATATACAGCTGTAAAAATACAAACAAGTTTATTACATTAATTTTTTTTAATATTACTTTTTGATATATTTATATTGTTATAAAAATTCATATTTTATTTCAATTTTTAAAGTTTTAAAATGTTGTTATTATTTAAAAAAAATATAATTTACACTTGTATTATTTTTATTACATACGCTTGTACTATTATATAATACTATAATTATTACTCTTTTGTTAAATTTGTATTAATTCTAAGAAATGTAAAAGAATTTAAAAAAAATAAAATAAACATACTTATAAAATCTTTTATAGTACCTACAACATGTAACATTAAGTTTTAATTATTATTATATAGGTACCTATGTATAAATCTATAGACTGTCTTGCGAATAGTGATTATGTTTAGTTAAAAGTAATCATAATATATGTGTATATACATATACATTAATCATATATAGTCAGGATGGTACTATTACATTTAATTCATTTTAATAACATGTTATCATATTTTAATTATGTATTTTTTTTAGAAATTACATATATTATATTATACTAAATTTGGATTAAAATAATATGTATAGGTACCATAATTTTATCTTGCTATAAAATGGAACATTTTATTAATTTTATAATTCAATGCCGAAAGTATATCCATGAATACAAAAAATAACAGGTAACAAGTGTTAACAATATAAAGTTTTGGTTGTGTTCTTTATTGGTTTAAGGTTAACTTAAGCAAATCTAGTCAGTATCGTAGAAGAAAGTGAGCTGCTACAGTTCTTACTGCTTCAATGTATTCATCATCTCGTTCTGGTAATGAGTATAATAATGATTTTCATCAAAACCCACTTCCTCATATTGCATTTGAACATTTGATAAAATCTGGTACTTCGCTTCCTTCAATACTCATGCTAATGGTTGGAATAGACGGATTACCCATCACAAAAAATCCTCCTAGTCAATTAAGGCCTAATTTAGGGTATTTTTCAAATATCTCTGACTCTAGTGTTTTCATTATTAGTTCATATTATGGTAAACCAAAACCAGAAGACAGTTATAAATATTTAAGTGATTTTGTAAATGAAATTTGTGTGCTAATTAATGATGGTGTGATGTATAATAATATCCATGTAAAACATCATCTAAAAGCTCTTATATATGATGCCCCACCAAAATCGTTTGCATTAAATTTGAAGGGACACACTGGAAAAAAATCATGTATTCGTTGTCATACTATTGGTTCTTTTGGGAATAATCGTATTTATTTTCCTCAAATTAATGCACCACTTAGAACTCATGATGAATTTAGATTATATTCTGATTCAGATTTTCATTGTGGAAAAACAATTTTGTTAGATATACCTAAATTTGATGTAATTTCTTCTGTGCCATTTGATTACATGCATTGTATTCTCATTGGTGTCACCAAAAAATTATTAATGTTCTGGACTGGTGGAATAAAACAACACAATCAAAATCTTCCGAAAAATTGAATTTCCGCAATTGATAAAAAATTGACAAATTTATCTCAATATATTCCTCAAGAATTCCAAAGAAATCTAAATGAAAATATTCGAAAGCATCCTCTACAGTCTACACAATGTATCCCGGTGAAAGGCTACAGAGTTGAGACAATGTCTCCTCTATACGGGTATGGTAGTTTTTAAGGATTTTCTCAGTAAAAAAAAATATCACCATTTTATGGAATTATGCGTCCCTATAAGAATTCTCTCTACAGATCATATTACAGATGCATATATTATGTTTGCTAAGGAACTACTTACACATTTTGTTTTAACATTTGGAAAAATTTATGGAAAAACATTCATGTCACACAATATTCACATAACTCTACATATAGCTGATGATGTGAAAGAGTTTGGACACTTAAATTGTTATTCTGCCTTCCCGTTTGAAAGTTATTTGACATTATTTAGTGGATCCCAAATTGCCAAAATGATAACCATATGCATTGAACCTAATCAACGTGATGGGTTATTTTATGAAGCTTCAAGAACTGCAGGACCATTTGGTTAGTGCTATTTTAACACATGATTCCATAACCATCAAAAATATTATATTATGTAATTACCTATAATAATTATAATTTTATTATTCAAACTATACAAATATCAGTTCTCATAAAATTCTCTCTATAGTTACATAGGTACTAAATACGCAAGTCATCATTTAAATGTGTTTCTTTTGTTTATAATTTATTAAATTAATTATATTACCTAATTTGTAAACATAATATTTTTTATGTAAGACCTCTTGAAAAAATAATTTTGCTAAAACGTATTATGGAAATGCTTACATAGAGAATCTTTCAAATAATAATATTAAATTTATAATCTGATAAAAAATGTGTATATTTATATATATATATATATATGTTTATAACTTTGTTTATTACCTAATTCACAAATATTTCTTCAAATAAAGCTAATGAAATCCAAGCAAGACATGTAGCAAAGGCTTGTTCAGACTACGAAACATGCGATGAAGAACTAATTAGTTCAAATATAACAGTTTCAACAAGAAAAAGAATGCCAAAAATATTGTATTCGCCTGAGAGTCTGGTTAAAAAATCCAAACAAATATGTTCTATAACAGATACAGAAGAAACTGATGAAGGTATTGAATACTCATTACCGAATCCACCAGTAGTTGCTGTTACTCAATCTGATTTAAACCAAAATACAAGTAAATCAATATACTATTTATTTTATATTATACTAAAATTAATTGTTATAACTATCTTGCAGCAAATTATCTAGAGCCAAAAAATTATAGATCTTTAGAATCAAATTCAAATCAAATTAATGAATTCATAGATGTGGCATCTCAATCAATTTTATCAGGTATTAAGTCAGTTTATGTGTCAACCTTGTGTAATTAACCCTCTATACATAATTTTTTTCAAATATACTTTCAATCGTGTATTGATTATCAATCTTATTTTGTTCAGCTATTTGTAATGATGGGTTGAAACCTTAATTAAACAATATCAAATATAAGTAAAAAATTAATTAAATTAAAAACTGAGCTTTATTTTATCAGAACAATTTTATAATAAAATATTTATCATGCTGTAATTTGTAAATGTATATGATTATTGTCAATCATTTAACATTAAACAAAACTTTTATTTCATATCTTGTAGGTTGTTGCTGTAAAAGTATTTCAGATATGAAATCATACTTTAAATCTAAAGATAAACAATTTATGGTTCAAATAATGATGCTAAACGATTCAAACACCAAATTTTGCAAAGCAGAGGAAAATATGGACAAAAAAATAGTAAGTAATATGAAAGCAGATTCACGAATTAGAGCCATGGCTGTCCCACTGACAAATATTCCTCCGTCTTTCATTGGTATCTTACCAGTAAAAACAATGGATGAACTGAAAACTGTAGAGACACTATTATCTGATGATAACGAAGAAGCAAATAAATATAAAGAAGAACTGGTAATTGATAATTATTATTTAAACATTAATATTGCAGATATAAAAAAAAAAATTATTTCTTCAATTCAAAAAACTTTTAAATTATATTTAATAGTCAATAAAATAAAATTATAATAAAATATATATATTAACATAAGATTTATGGATATTGACAGTTTATAATCTTAAAATTGTGTATTGCATACTAAATTTGTCAAATCACTAAAACTTTATGGTACATAAGTTGTACTATTATATTAATATACTACATCACATGGATACAATGTATTGTAAATTAGTCAATGTGCATGTGTATAGTAGGTAGCTGGTATTTGTAATTTTGTACTGCATGACTCATATATATATATAGTCATAGAACATCCATAATAGTATAAGTATATATTATTATGTATAATTCAGATAGAATCTAAATAATTGTTTTTTCTACTGGTTTTATTGATGCCATTTCAGAAGTTCTAATTGCTGATGAAAGTTGGTGGGATGTCATTTAACACTGCGATTAAGAAAACAATAAAATTGACTGTTGTTTTGAAAAGGAATTGCTATCAAAATTTAGCTATAAGGGGAAAACAAAAGAAAAATGTATTGGTCTCCAGGTATTCTCAGTTATCTATGGTAACATTACTATCATTTATAAGAATACATTATAAGATTTATATTATATCATAATTTTATTAGATTCCTTGTTAAGTTTTCGCCGAAGTCCTGAAGATGAAACTAAATTTCATTCTGTTGCTGATAACTACATAAGACATGCGCCTCTTTATAACTGCAGTGGTAAGGGAGGAACAAAAAAATTATAATTTCTTTAAATGTTTTTGTTACAACTATTATGTCAAGTATATGAACAGTTTTATTTTTCAATTTTATATTTGTATTCAGTTCCTACTATTGTGAGAAGATTAATTTTTTTATTTAATATTAAATGTAAAAGAAATAATGTTATTATGTATTGTTAAAATAAATAATACAATGTTATTTATGTCATATTTTAATACTTATCATCTATAATTAGATTATAATAGTGTGCTGTTAGTTTTAATATTAGAGTAAATTGACCTATAATCAAACCTCTAGGTAAGAACATTCTATGTGCTCAAGTGTAGGTGTTTATTAAATATTTTAATTTTCAAGTGAGATATGGGTATTTTTAATTTGTGATATTTCACATACTTGTATCTATTATACATTCAAATAAAAATATCAAAAATTCATTGACGTTTGAGATTCTTACTTAAAATTTTGATGATAGGCAATTTTCTCTAATTTAAAAACAAACAGCACACTATTGAAACTATATAGTGAACGGAAATGTACTGCCGTCCGTTGGTAATAACAGGTAAAACGGAGACAACAAACGCGCATGGCTAAATATATATATAGTATACTCTTATAATTATAAGCAGGCCTGTGTTTATGGTAGGGCCAGGGTAAATCATAGACCCTCATGGTGGAACTTGGAGGGCGGTAAATTTTCATGAACTTTTTTTTTATAATTATGTAAAATAGTTTTTCTTATATTATGTATATTGTGATTTGGTGGAGATTTATTCACGTTAGGTAACTAAAGTGAATTGGTTCCTTTATTAAAATACAATAGTAATGTTTTATAATTTTATATAAGTATTTATAATTTTTATTTTTAACACTAGACATCCTCCTCCATGCTACCAAAAAGAAGGGCGGAACTTCGTAAGTGCGCCCGGGGCTCATAATTTCTAAATACGAGCCCGGGGCGTATAGCTATAGTTAATTAATACACTGTTGCACGGTGTTGAACCAGATCTACACACATACAGTACAATCAGTGCATGGTGTTTTAACCGTCAAATGCCCAATAAGTACACGGTGAAATATTAACACAGTTGCACCGTGCTACCCATGTAAAAATTTGGTATTCAAAATGGCTTAAAACACAGTGCAGGGACAGTAAATTCACCGTGTTCCACACAATTGATTTATTGATGATTTGACACAATCATAGCACAGTAATTGCTACCCCAGTATGTTTTTGTAGACGTTTCGTACGAAATGTTTCGAGAATACGACATTTTGAAACATTACGCCAAAATGGCGGATTTCCTACATTTTGCTCGTTCGTTTTCGTTGCGTAGTTTTCGAGAATAGTCTCCCACTAGCCACGCAATTGAACGGGGTAAATCAGCAGCATAAAGTGGATTACACACTAGGCGATTCGAACGCGACCGAACGCGCGTCTCATTTACTTGTGTGAATAAGCCCATATAAAAGTATATGTTTGATTTTGGGCGATTAATCGCGACGTTCCAAACGCGCGTTCGAATCGCCTAGGTAGTGTGTAATGCACTTTAATGTACCTACCTAACTAAATTAACACTTTTCACTTACCCACGGAGAACTCGTATTCCACTTCCATTATGATTTATGAGTTATGAAATCAGATAAATCGACAAACCTCAAACAGCCGACACGACACAGTAAAACACGTTACAAAATATGAAACAGCGGCTGTAAGGACGTATCAGAGTAAATACTAGCTGCAGAGTGCTCACGTGCTCACGCAAAGGCGAACTATCTATTATCAATTATTATCATTAGTCATTTGTCCCGTTACGACATAATATAACAATATGGAAGCGAAAATCGATCAGGAGAATACTGATTGGGGTCTTGGGTTAGGTTGATCTGAAGTCTGAACCTACGAAAAACATGATAACGGTTCCATGACTGTGGCGGGATACGAGTAGGTAGCGATCGTCGGTCAGTTGTGCGAAAGTGCGCGTAGCGCGTCTGCTTGGCGTACAGACTGCGCAACGATAACAGACCTGCGACCTGGCGCCGTCACCCAATGCGCACGCTCGTGGCAAATCTGTCAATTAGATATTAGAATTTGACTTGTGTCAAGAAGTCTAAAATTATTAACAAACAGTTTACCTATATATTTTTTTTTAATTGTACACAAAATGTATTTAATACCAGGCCCACACACCGCCGATGTAAGACCTTAGACCTGCGGTGGATCTGGCGTTAAAATAACGCGACGGCGTAAATTGATGCATAACCGATATACGGCGGTCTTACAATATATAAAATATAATAATAATAGTACAAGGGCCGTGGGCGGTATGGTCATATTTTGCTTGCCCAGAGCTGGGTCAGCGGCGTGGACTGGGGTGGGAGTAGGTAGTATTAATTGTGTAGGTAGGTACCTATTATTTTAACTAAAAACTACGTTGATGTAACATGAAAATTATGTAGACACGACATAATCGAAATTAATAGAAGACGTGTAGCAAGCTGTGACTATACGCAGGGATGGGCAAATTATCAAAAAAAAGTAATTAATTACAAATTACAAATTACTCAAAATACCAGTATTTAATTACAAATTAATAATTACATGATTGTAGAATATTTAATTACAAATTACAATTAATGACATAATTGAATTACTTAAAATTACCAATTACATTTAAAAATTATTTATATAAAAAAGTGTATAAATTAAATCAAAAAAAGGTGGGTAAGTGGATGTACAGTAGGTTACAAGTGGGTCACTGTATAATGGATGCTATTAAATTTGAATTCAATGATACTATATCATTGTATAAGAAAAACGATTCTGAGCGAAGACGGTATGTCAGTCTAGGTTTAAGACAAATTATTATATAGGTACATATCGATGATATTAAAAAAAAATTGACCTATAAGAAATTCCAAATTAATCATATCACATTATCACAATATCCATTAGGTATGTACTTATAACACGTTATACATCAACATCAATAACAAACCCTGATACAATCATAGATATATAATAGTACACTTTGAAAGTTTCAAGTAGGTACCCACGAATAATATTATATAATCACAACAAAATAACTAGGTTTTCAGAAAATATATGAAGAAAAAGATTTTCTCAGATCTACTATAGATGTACTGCGGCATACGAGTATATTGTAATAATTATAATTAATAAATACTAATAACTAATAATATGAAAGATATCAATCAAAAGTGTACAATTCTCAAAAAAACAAAACATACTGTAAAATATTTTCGGCATAAATAGGTTATTTTAAAGTTTGCGTCGCGGCAGCAATGCGCAAGCAATCCCCGCGACGTCGTCGGTTCAAAAACGAAAAAAAAAAAAAAAAAAAGGTTATTTTAAAGTTAAAACTAGTTGGGTTATGCTCATGTATATTTATATTTCAAATGTTCATATTTATAAACATTCAATATTGTCAGTAGACAAAATAGTCATAGCCCACATGGGTTCACTTTTCGTTCTCGGCTCTCTCAGCACTCAAGATTTACAATACTGTGTTATTAATAAATCATAAGATTGTATTTGTTTTGGCATTTTCAGTTTTGCATGCTTTTCGTACCTAATACATAATTTTATTAATGCAGTACCTATGTATAGAAAAGCTATTGGCTATTTCCTGTGTTCAATAATATTTATGATTTTTATTTTTTTAAACCATATTACTGGGTATTTATATAGATATTATAAAAAAAAAACTCAACTTAACTTAAGTTAATAAGTTAATTGAAAATGTTCATATAACTTTTAACTTAACTGAGTTAAATGCAAATTAGGTTAACTGTTAACTTTGAACCTTTTAAATTGTTTTAAATTAATTTAACTTAATTCAGTTAAAAATTATCATTGACTTGCTAATGCTTGGTAATAATACTCTATCCTGTCCGAGGATAAACAAATTTACCTTAATCATATTTGTATAAAGAAAATTAGGTACCTAACATAAAAATAATTCAAGAAAGTACCTATAGTCATAACTACAATTTATTATTAAAATGCACACAGTATACTATTATGTACCCGATAATATAAATAAGCAGCCACAAACGTTTATTATACACTTTTTTTTATTTTTTTATATTAGGAGTATAACTATAAAATTTATTTTTTCTCATTCATCAAATGACATTCAAAAGAATGTGTTAACCACCAGTGACGTTTCTGAAATAAAAAAAGTGACGTTGATAATATTATAAAACAACAATTTTGTTAGTTAACAAATAAATTCCAATATTCTTACTTGGCAAAGGACCGAACAGTATCTAGCCAATTTACATTTGTTGCATATTATTTCTACATATGATGCACAATTGTCCATGTGGCACTAAAAAAAATAACAACAAAAGCATTTTTAGAATATTAATATTGCTATTATTTTTATAAACTTTAAAGTGATCATAAACGGGGACCCACTAAGTCATTCATTAGTCGTTAACTCAAATAATATGGTTATTAGTCAGTGAGAACCATCAGTATTTAATACTATAAATATTGATAAATGAAAAAAGCATGTTACGTGTGGGTAACATGGATTTTTCAAAATCACTTTTATAGAATGCTTAAATATAATAAGCTCATGTTATAACACAAAATTTAAAAAATGATCTATTTACAATGAGTAATTTGTACATATCTTCTTTCATCAAATCTTTGGGATCTCTCAACCGGATCTTTGGAATATTCTCCATATTTGATTCCTAAAATGATTTAAAATTATAAACTTTAGTAAGTATTTTGATATTGATGTCATATTATATTAATTCATAATATATCTGTATTCAAAAATGTATTATTTCTATTTAATCATAGATTCTAAAATTGTTCAGTAAAATGATTTATTTAAAGTAAAAATTACTTATGTATCTAACTCATCGGTGATGTCACAAATTATTTGAAAATTGACTTTCCTTTGAATATAACAAAGGTTATAAAATTTTAATAAAACATATGTTTAACGTTCATTTGACCTACAGTATTATGTTGTGCTTACATAAAAATTTAGATTATTTATGCATCAGGGTGTATAAAAATTGCAATATAAAACTTAGAACTACAAACTAGATCTGGATTAATTCAAAATATATACTATAAAAATTATTTTTTTTTTTACTTTAATTTGAGATAAAGCCGTGTTTATAAGGATTTGACGTTCCCAGACAATCTACATGTTAAAAAACAAAATGGCCACCGGATGACGTGTAGCATATTATTTTGCGTGCATAAACGAGAGTAGGTACAAGATAATATTATGTGTATTTCTTCATTTCATAAACGTTATTATGAAAAGTACTTACCTTCTATTTGAAATGACGCTAAACGGCTAAGGGTAGCGTAAGCTAATTGAATATTTTTCAAATTTTCAGAAGCAAAAACACACATGTGTTATTCTGCTGACGTGCAAATCGTTGGTAGTGGTAGAGGGCGCTGAAACGTATCTAACGCGTCGGCTGCCGCCTGTGGCCGTGACGCCATCTGGTCGATGGAATGTCTACCCGGTACGAGTGCATGACGGCGGCCTCTGAGCTGCTGTTTGAATGTCGGGCGGTGACATGACGTCCGTGTTATGATAACATGTTATCATGTTATGCTGTGTTTATTATTATATTTTGTGTATATTATTGTATAAATTATATAACGTAAGTATTAGAGCTGCTGCGAATTTGACTGTCATGGATCCAATGAGAGTTCCGAAATCAAATGCCCAACATGGGGCATTAAAATTTCACAAAAAAAGTTTATTATGCCTTGCCATGTGCGAAAATTAAAATATAAAAATGTGATCAGAAAATGTTAAGGTCAATATCGTAGTGGGATTTGTGGAACTATTCAATTAGAACGCTATAATATTAATTTATTATTAATAACCTACATGTAATAACATCACCGTGAGCAATAGCCAATAGATCACCCGATTCGCATAACAAATTATCGCTTAATTCCCCCCTCCGTTCTAAATTGCCGTAACAAAAAAGAATCACACACCACCCACCCGCCTGTTTGTCCAAGTCCATGCTATCTTAGTTGATGATAATAATTGTACACACTGATACCAATGGAGGAATAATACTGATAATTATAAAGATAATGGCGATGACGACAACTATTGACGGCGGAGGACCAGATCACTTAATACGTGATATTACGTAATCGCGGTAATGAAGACGGCTTAGCACGAGGTTTGCAAAAAGACACAGCTGGCTCATCAAAAAGTGGCCGAGCGTTGAACATTCGTTTTCGTGAGGGACTCTCTCGTGAGTCTCAATACTGCCTACTGAATCGGGTTGATAGGCAACTACACACACACACCCGCCTGACCCAATGCCTATTAGTCGTAAAATATATTAAGAGTAGTCGCTAGTCATAACGAATTGTTTACTTTATTAAATGATTAAATTTAGTAAAAATAAATAAACATATAGAATAAAAATAATATAAAAAAACCATGTTTGTTACCAGTACGCGCGCCGGAAGTTAAACTTCTTTTGAATGGTACACGTGACTACGTGAGTGAGTGAAAAAGAAAGAAAAAAATATTAATTAATTTAAAAAATGAGAAGAAGTATCCGGAATTATTTATTTTTGATAGTTTTATTATTATTTTTATATTTTTATTCGACAGATCGATGGGTAATTGTTTGTAGTATTGTTTTTATCCAGACAATAGATTTGTGAGTGAATACTAATAATAATAATAAAAATAAATAATAATTGATCATTAATTATTCATATAACAAATTTGGTTGCTCGTAAAAAATCACAACTCTTAAAAAAATTATGATTGTTGAACTCCTTTTGGGTGTAACTTGCTGGGGTAAGTGCAACTCAGCTACCCTGGTAGGCAATGTTCAATAATTTGATTTGATGCAAGCTTGTACCTGATCTGGCCGAATAACCAATGGCAACCAATAAATAAATGCTAATTTCTAATGTAGACTGTAACCAATGGCAACTATTAATAAATAAAAATAAAATTTCCAATTTCCATCGTGAATCTCAATGTCCCTGTTTGAGCACCTATTTAAAATGCGAATTTCGAAAAATCCTTTCTTAGCGCACGTCTACATCATAATAGCTAACTGTATGCCAAATTTCAGCCAGATCCGTATAATGGTTTGAGCTGTGCGTTGATAGCAGTCAATCAGCTTACTGTTTTATATATACAGATATATATATATATGTATATGTATATATATGTATATATATATTATAATATATAATAAAACAACATTACCATGACAATATTTATTTATTTACGGACATGTACGCTTTCGCGTTCGTACGGCCGCCCGTTCGTACGCACCGCCCGTTCGCTTTTTTTTTTCCTCACTACCGTGCGTAAAGAAGTATAACTTCAACATACAAAACGAAAATAAATAGGTAACATATTAATAAAAATAATAAATACTAAATAATAAATATAAAATAAGCAATAAGCAGATAAAAAGGATAAATGGAATTAATATATCATGTAAATTATAGATATATCATAATAATGGTTGTGAGGAAAACGAATAATAATAATATAATTTAAATAAATAAAGATAAATGAAAATAAATATTAAAATAAAACATTACGTCGCCTCAGAATGAAAAGGTTCTAAATCAATTTTTTTGAAAAATGGTTTTTTTTGCATATAATCATTTATAATTTTTTGTTGTATAATTCAATCTTGAAATCGGATCGATCCGTTGGTTATTCAATGAGATACAGAGAATGAAAAGGTTCTAACTCATAAAAACGTGAATGATAAGCGCGAAACCGAGAAATATCAGTTACAACCTTTTCATTCTAAACAATAATTAAGAATGAAATAGTTCTAAACGGTCTTAAATGTAATATCTCAGAATGAAAAGGTACCGTTATAATAAGGTTATACCACTGGTACAATATAAATTATTATTGTGCCATAATAAAATATTATTCCAGCATTCCAGCATAAATTTACCGTCATGTATATAGTACCTACCTTAGTATTATAAGAAATGGTACATTTAAATTTGAATTACGTTTTTGACATTTTTCATTATTGTGAATTATGATTTATGCCGTTTAATTTATATTGTTGCGTTTTCAATATACCCCCCTTCCCTACACTAATTGCGCCAATGGACCATACAATTGTAACTTATTACTTATAGTAGGTATGTCCAGGCACATACACAACAACAAAAATACATATACGGGTATGTTATAATATAATATTACTTAACTTAAAAACTAAAAATATTGCATAATAAAAAAATGTATAATTTATAACATAGCTTACACTAGAAGTTGGTATCACTGCATAGAAAAAATGATTCAAATCAGAATGAAAAAGTTCTAACTAAATAAATAATTTTTATTTTCAGAATGAAAAAGTTCTACACATAAAACCTTTTAATTCTAAAACTAATATTTTGGTTTTTTATGATTAACCCAGTCAATAATTGAAGAAAGACGAATTGCAGATAAAGTTGTGTTCTTTGGAACTTTCTTGATATTGCATACAATTTTCACGA
The DNA here is from genome assembly GCA_949089665.1 of Macrosiphum euphorbiae. NCBI lineage: Eukaryota > Metazoa > Arthropoda > Insecta > Hemiptera > Aphididae > Macrosiphum > Macrosiphum euphorbiae. Next base: position 1,629,622 of record CARXXK010001098.1, read on the forward strand.
TTTAGTAATTATGGTGAAAAAAGTTATTCAATGTCCTACTTAAAAACGTTCCCCTGAACAATTACATAAATTGCGTTAGAACCTTTTCATTCTGAGACGACGATTAGTACGTGCATAACAGAAATAATACGTAAAATAATATTCTATAAATAATCACAAATGTAACAATTATATAACAAATAACTTTTAACTATTTCAGAAATTAAGAAGTAGTTATGACATTTTATCTATACCGACTCAATTCAAAGATATTAAGATAATACCCTGGACTCAATTCAAACACATAAAAGTAGCATGGACTAAATTCAATATCATCGAAATTGTTTATTTTCGAATGTTTTATATGTGTGTGGGTAGGTACTAGGTTACGTATAATTTTCTACCGACAGCATGGATATTATTTTCATTCATTAATTTAATAACAAGTCTCAAAATGTGCTAAAGCCATTAGATTAACAAAATATTCGTCACAGGATGAATATTATTTGAATCGATATATTTTAAGAACTTTTGACGTTGGACATAGTAAATAATTTTTATTAACTATTTAACCAAAACGTTGTACAAAATACTTAATTTAAATAACACTTTAACGTAACTGAAGAACAAGATATATAATATTATCATACAAAATATGATAACTTGCAAATAATAATACATATATTATAAAATGAGATTAAATCAGCTGTAGAAACTTTCATTAAAAGTTTTATATATTTTATATAATAGAAATAGGTATTTTATTGTCTTGAAATTATTCAGTTTATATACATTTGCATAATTATTAATTAGGTATCTATTTCATGTTGTATAAAGATCACTTACTTAATCTCTCACCGGATAATGCTGAATTTAAATAATGTGCCTTTGTATAGGTATAGTTATTATTATATCGGTCTTGGCGGCTCTGGTACATCTAATGTGCATTGGGCCCCTGGCCTCTATATATACGGAGGTGGCGTCCTTTGAATTGAGCGGCGCGTGGCATGCATTCGCCCTTGATATGATATGGACCTCACGAATAAGAGTGGTATTCTAGTCGTAAACACTTTGGGTGTGGTCGCATTCCTGGTTGTTTTTATGAGCAAGTACATGAAATTACGTAATCCCATTACATCTCCCTACCAAAATAAAGATTGTTAACCTTTAAGGGTTAAGAATCTTTAACAACGTTAATTAAATAGTTTACAATGGTTGAATTACATTGTTTACATACATTTACATTGGTATCAATTTTTGTATACAGTTAACAATTTTGATTACAATAATGTGAACATTTTAAAATTTTTAATGTCATCATTATTATTATTATTATTATTTTTATTATTCATATTACAATTTGTATATTGTGGTTAGTAAAATAAAATTAATACATGATTTAATTAAATAACTAGTGTTAATAAGAAGGAGTAATAATCCTTTTAATAAAATAATATATGTACCTGAAATTATAACATTATAAGCATTACGTAAGAGTAGTATATGGGGCACTTGAGCACACTTTTTATACTACAAAAAAAACAACTTAAAAAATCTTTAAAAAATGAATAAAAAACATTAAAAAATGCATAAACAACATAAAAAAACACACAAAAAAGCATAAAAAATATCTAAAATAACATTGAAAAAACATTAAAAAAAAACCGACCTTATATTTTCCTGTTAAAAATTACAAAAAATCTAAACAAATCTGTTAAAATTACAAAAAATTTAAACAAATCTGTTCAAATTCAATATCATTATTTTTTAAAAATTTATGCATTTCATATCTATATTTAACGCGTGTCCAATTCGGACAAGCGTTATTAATATCACAAAATATCATTATTTTTTAAAAATTCTATAAATTTATGCATTTTAACACTTTTACATCCAAATTTCAGTGCTTTTTTTATATACAATTTGTATACAATTACATCGATATTTCACATATTTTGTATAAAATATAACACGGTCGAATAATCCGATCATGTTAGAATTTAACACGTGCCACATTAGGGCACGCGTTATTATTGTCACCAAAACCCATATTAATAAAATCTTGGCTGGAAAAACAGACCATGATTTTTACTATAATATTATAAGTGACTGGTTTCAAACCAGCCACCTCAAATTCATTTACAATAGTACTAATTTTTATATTTATTTTAAATATCTTTAGGGTGTATTTCCATACACCCTGAAATACCATAGTGTATACAATTACATTGATATTAAAATAAATATATAAAAATTTTTTTTTATAAATAAAAATAAAAATAAATATAAGACAATGAATCGTAACAGCAAAATTATTAGTCTTTATGAAAAGATGATATATAATAATAACTCATTATTACAATCTTTAAAATTAGGGGAAGTTTATTTATGTACAAAATGTCAAGATTTTAAGAAAACTGATGAATTTAGTAAAAATCAAAAGTGGTGTAAGACTTGTATGAAAGCCAAAGTTAATAATGATTTTAAAATATGCGAATGTGGAAAAAAAATTTATTTGAGATGTTATATTGTACATTTAACATCAAACTATCATAAAAAAAGAACGGAAAACATGAATAAAGAGAACATTTAATATAAAATTATAAAAATAATTTTGTTATTAAAAAATAAATTCCATAAATAATATAAAATTAAATTAAATTAAATTTTTTCTTTATAAATAAAAATAAATAAAATAAATTGTATACAATAAATTAATAAAAATGCTTCTACAGAATCAAATTATATTAGAAAAAATGAAAGTACCTGAACTTAAGTTCATAGCAAAACAATATGATATAAAAAATGTTTGTAAAATGAAAAAAGATTGTTTAATAGAAAATATAAAAAAGCAAGCTGCATTGAAAATGTTAGATAAAAATCCCTTCTTTAAGTTAGATAAATCATTGTTTACTAAAGAAAATTATTTTAATACTTCATTAGAAAGAAGACCAAAAGTTTATGATTTGATAGACGTAATTCAATTGAATCCACAAGTCCAAAATAAATTTAGGATACTGTTACGTTGAATAGTGGACTGTATTGGAGTTGAACGATGATGGTAGGTACTTCGGAGTAGTATGGTATCAAAAATAATGCGATTGGTTATAATTTCGATGACCGGGTTGCGGCCTACTATTTTAACCAAATTTCAGTACTTAAAAACTAATGGTAAAAGGGCACAATAAGGTGCTGGCCAGTTAATGGGGAAAATACTTAAACTACGACTAACACAAAAAAAATATAGTATAAAATAATACACATATATAATACAAATATAAGAACCGTGACGGCGGCTGCAGTCCCGGTTGAACGGGTGATGGTGGGCAGGTAACGGTAGAAGTGTAAGCCGGTGACAGAAGACGGTAGATGGTGAACAAAATTACAAGTAGATGGTATGCGAATGACAGGTGACGGTGAAACAGGTAACAGGTGACGATGAAAACGGTAACGATTTTACCCCGCTGGTAGGTACTTCTGGAACAACTACGGAGAAAAAATTCACGCACCAAAAAGACGACAGCGTTCTACGTCAGCGGTTCTGTCACTGAAGAAAACAAAAACTGGTCTGTGTGGGTATACGGTATATTATCACCGATAAGGTCCGTCGGGACGGGGGTATCGGTGGACCAATGTAACGGTGGGAAAAATGACGGCAGCTTTTATATAACGATATCTCAAACATACCGCCCACCTGAAGGCACCTGGACTTCACAATACGAGTGGTAAGCGACACAATTTAACCACCGGACGTTTGATCACCGTTCGATTTGCAATTCGAACTGTAGCAACGCGTACAATCTTATCCTCTCCTGGGTGTACTTCCATCACCCGTGCAGTCTTCCAGGTAAGAGGTGGTGTCGGCTCTTTTATAATTACTAGGTCCCCAGGTTCAAGATTGCATTGGTCTTTGCCCCATTTTGAGCGAACTGAAATTGTGTGCAGATATTCTTTTGACCATCGATCCCAGAAATGTTTTTGTATGTGTTGCACAAGTGTCCATCGTTGTTGTAACGTAAGTCTAGGTCCCGGGTGTAGTGGATCTGGGACTGGGACAGTTACAAGGGGTTCCATCGTGAGAAAATGTCCGGCAGTGAGGGTTTGAAGATCGTTTGGATCTGACGACATAGCTCCTAATGGCCGTGAATTGAGAATTGCTTCTATGCGGTGGAAAACGGTGTTCAGTTCTTCATAAGTCAATACCTGTTCCTGAATTGTACAATGTAACAGGGTCTTGGCGGATTTAACGGCCGCTTTCCACAGCCCGCCCATATGCGGAGCAGCTGGGGGATTCAGGTGCCATGGGATGTGCACATTGCTTATACCCGCGGTTATTTCGGAGGAGCTGAGGAGCCGCTTGACGTCTTCCATGTAGTTTTTCGCTCCTACAAAGTTAGTTCCGCAATCACTGTACAGATCGGTGCATCTACCACTTCGACTGACGAAGCGGTTAAGAGCAGCCATGAAGAGTGTTGTAGATAAATCACTTACCAGCTCTAAGTGTACTGCGCGAGTGGTTATGCAAACGAAAATACATAAATAACCCTTGGTTGTCTGTACACGTCGGAGTAAGGCAGCCTTTACCAAAAACGGTCCGGCGAAATCCACTCCTACATGTGTAAAAACCTTAGTTCCGACTAGTCGTGGTCGGGGTAAATCTCCCATGCTCGGTTGCATCGGTTTTGGTCTGGTGCGGAAACAGGGTATGCACTGGCGGAGATGTTTACGAATGGCGCCTCGGGCCGCTATTATCCAAAACTTTTGGTGCAAAATATTTTGGGTGGTTTGCGCCCCAGGATGACAATGCAGGCGGTGGATGTAATCAATGAGTAGGACAGTTAATGGAGATTGTTTTGGTAACAGGATGGGATGCTTTGTCTCATATGGAAGGTCAGAGGACCGGAGGCGACCGCCCACCCTGAGAAGACTCTCTTCCGAATCTAGATAAGTTCCAAGTAATAGCAGTTTATGGGTACAGGGCTCTCCTGACGTGAGACGTTTCAAATCCTCTGCGAAATGTACCTTTTGGACCCATCGGATTAGGGCGTGCAATGCTTCCTCCTTTTCCTTTGCTCCTAGTGGTTTGGAATGATCAAAGGAGATGGGTCGGTGTGACAGATTTCTTCGAAATCGTAACCAATAGGCGGTGAGACGTAGAACTTTCGGAAGTTCTGCTGATGCATACAATAGTTGACATTCCTCTACGGACTTAGTGATTAAAAGAGCAAGTTGTTTCTCCTCGACTTGATGTTCCATCTTATCCAGACACGTGATAGGTGTCACCGGAGGCCAGGTATTTGTTGGTTGGGTGAGAAATACTGAACCGCCCCACCAAATCTGATGGTCCACTAGCTCTTTTGGGGTTACACCTCGGGACGCACAGTCTGCAGGGTTGTGTGCTGTAGGTACGTGTCTCCAAATCTTCGGAGACGTCATGTGCTGAATTTTGGCAACTCGATTTGCCACAGACGTCTTGAGTTTTGCTGTAGGTGTCTGAATCCAAGCCAAGACTACGGTTGAATCGGACCATGCAGTCGTGGCTTCAATTGGAATGGCATTTAGGTTGGTACTGATATGTTCCAGACAGCGAGCAAGTAATACCGCCCCACATAACTCAAGTCGTGGAATTGAAAGTCTTTTTTCCGGAGCCACCTTAGACTTTCCCATTAACAGTTGGCAGTGACTGATGCCATTTGGTTCTCGCGCTAAAAGATATACCGCGGCGGCGTAAGCGTTTTCTGAGCTATCGCAAAATCCGTGGATTTCATACGTAGCTCCAGGTGTAGTTGCTCGACGCCGTATCCGAATATATCCAATTAGTGGCAATTCTTCGTGGTAACGTGTCCAAGCATCGATGGCATCGTCAGGTATTCTCTCATCCCACCCCACCAAAATTGACCACAAATACTTCATCAGTCGTTTGAGATTGGTAATGAGTGGAGTGAGTAGGCCGATGGGGTCATAAATTCGGGCTATCTCCGAAAGAATAGCTCGTTTGGTAAAACGCACGGGATTCGGTCGGTATTGGTATGTTACGTATCTCCTTGGAGGTCCGTGCACAAATAAAAACAACGAACACTTTCGAACTATATGTTACTTTCTATATTTAACTTGAAAAGAAAAACTTACAATACACTTAATGAATTATTTAATGTTTTATAAAAAAATGGTCTGACAATAATAATGTTCGGGCGCGAATCACAATGTTCCGTCTACTGCTCTGAAATGCAACTGGCACGGCTTGCTATACGAGCCGTGCCTGTAGCCAGCGCTTGCCTGGAATTGCTGTCGCAGCAATTCCAGACAGTCGCCGTCGTACAATATTATATTATACACTATTATATATATATATATATACTAACTAATATAGCCAGGGGTTCTTAACACCCCCCAACTTAAATGGAACTTAGGGACCTAATGGTTCCCTAATGTTCCGTACAATATGTTTTCATAACTAAATTTATGATTATAATGTTTACTTATTATTCAGTGATAAAATATCCGGTAAATCCGGATAGTACATTCTAATTATGCTGTTTCTAAACTTAATAGCTAATCCACTAACTACGGATATTATAGTTAACATTAAGATACACACAAGTACCATATGAAATTCCATTTGAAATATTATTAGAGACTCTGTTGTTACCTTTGGTAACTTACTTATTTCTATTAACCTTTTGGATAAAGAATTAAAATCGTGTACGATACTTATGTCTTTTAGGTTCTGGGGAATTATATTTTTTAGACTCTCTGATAATACTGATTCCTGTTTTTTGCTTTCTGGAATTAAATCAGTATAGATACCTCTATTAGATCTACTGGTCGGAAATATAATGGAATTTTCTGTATGGATTTCACAATCTTGGGAAGTGGTCAACCTTCCTACGCCTGAGATCTGAAATGATACTATTTGTGGAGGTTCCGCACATTTGATGGTCACTAAAGTTGGTTGTGTGTAAAATAACCATGCATTGGAATCCAATAACTTATCCCAAATGGACGTTGTTAATGTTACAAATTTTATTTTGCAAGTTTCTGGGATTGGTTGATATGTTAGAAGTGCTACTTCGCAAACGTTCGATCTCGAGCGGCGGTGAAATGTTTGACCACCTTTACATAATTTGTAAGTGTCTAAATGTACACATGATTCCCACTGTTTCCCTGTCATAGTGAAAAATTCCTCATTATCATTGTTAATTACCAAATATTCGACTTCGGGTTCAATTAAAATTAATGTATTGGTAGAATATATCATTGGTAATGAAACAACTCGATACACATTTAATACTTTACTTGAAATCAAGGGTATTTCAATAGAAAATATTAAGTACTCGTTTTGCACGAAAATCGTTATTTCAGAGATTTTGAAAAGGTTTGGCATGGACTCAGGTATTACTTCTATCGGGAGGTCGTTTCCCATGGGTAAGTTGATTTTAATTTCTTTTAACTCCTGTATTAATTTTCTGGGGGTAATTACGCTGGTAATAAATTCCAGGATCTTGCCATCCAGTGCTGCATTTATAATGACAATAAGGTTTTGTGTTTCGTAAGCATACTGATTGAGAGTTACCTCGAATAAAAAGGCTTGCTCTAACAGTTTATTTTTAAATTCTAGTTTATTGATTTTAACGATACTTTCTTTGGTCAGTCTTTGTAAATACTGCAAGTTACTATCGAGTTTCTGATGATGTTCTGCGATTTCCTGTGAAGTATGATTTGCATCCAATATTTCTGCTTGTACAACTCTTGTTTTTTCTTTGACTAAATTAATATTCTGAATTTTGTTTTTGGTTAATTCTACGATCTGTTTAAATATGAATTCGGTGTCGATTTTCGAGTATGCACCATACAAAACGTTGATCAGGCGCTTGAAGGTACCTCCCAATCGTCGGCGATTTCGAATTTCATTATTTGAGTTATGCTCTATCGATAACATCGCGTTACGACGATTTAACTGAATTTCATATAAATATGGACGGGTTGTAGTAGAAAATTGGTTTACGAATTGATTACAAATGTTTTCTATTTCTGCATTACCAAAGTTTGCTATCATTTGCTTACAAATTGTCTCCATTTCGCTATACTGGGTCATCAACTTATCATATTTTGTGGTCAAGATTCCAATGTCCACATACGTTACCAAGTTCCATTTAGTGTGAGAAGTTTTGATCATTCCGTGAGATTCATAATAGAATCCTTTGTGATCCGGGAAGGTAGTAATGTTATAATTCTCTTGAGCTTCTGATGTACTATCCCATATCCACATTATCAGGATTACCATTTTCGAGAATGACGGATTTTTCTTGGAAATTCCAGCGAATGCCATGATGGGTTTACTGGAACAAATTCATTTTTCTTCTTTCATTTTTCGTGAAATAACTTTAGTAAATTTTGGTGTATGGTCTGATTCTTCTTGTTATTTTTTTTTATGGTTACATTTTTATTTGTTGGGTTTACATCTACAATTTCATATGGACCCAACCACTTCGGGGCCAGTTTGTTTTTCGCGGCTTTTTCTTGTAGTAAACCCTTCTGACCGACTTCAAAAATTTGATGTTTTGCTGTCTTGTCGTACTGTTCCTTTGACTTGCTTTTTGCTTCCAGCAAATTGTTTCTTGCAAAAGCCTGAGCTTCTTGCATTTGTCTTTTGACTTCGAATTGGTAGTCATTATAATTGTACTGAGGTTCTGGTTCGTTAGTGAAAGATGTGGGGATTTTTACAGAATTTCCATAAACCAAATGATATGGCTGGAATTTCGTGGCTGAATGAACAGTGGAGTTATGGCAAAACATCGCATATGGGATTCTAGTATCCCAGTTTAGTTGGTCTTTTCCGATAAAATTTCGTAAATATTCTGCTAAAGAACGATGACTTCTTTCGAGACTGCCATTGCTCTGAGGGTGGTAAGGTGTGGTCGACGTCTGTCTAATTTTTAGGAGTTTACACACCTCTTTAAAAACGTAGCTTAAAAATTCCGTACCACAGTCTGTCACCAGACTTTGCGGTATTCCGTGTAAGCACACGAATTTGGTCACAAAATGTTGTGCTACCGTATTCGCTTCATGATTCTCCATGGGGGAAGCCCATGCGAATTTAGTGAGGTCATCTTGTAACGTTAAGATGAAAGCATTTCCACTATGTGAACGAGGTAGTGGTCCTACGACATCTAGGAATATTTTTTCGAAGGCTCTGGTAGCTGTGCTGGTAATCACCATAGGCTCTTTTGGTGTTCTTGTCGCTGTTTTATTCTTTTGACAGTTTGGACATTTTTTTATGAATTGTTTGATTTGTTTTCTCATGCCCTTCCAGTTATGTTCTTCGTACATCTTATTGAACGTTCTAGTTAATCCATGATGTCCTCCTAGCGGGTTTTCATGCAATTCTTTTATTTTCTGTATTTTCGGGTCTTCTGTTAATTCATCTCTGGTGTAGATACAGACTTTGATGTTCGAATTTCCAAAGGTGTTTTGAAACATGTTTCGGATGATTTCCCATTGTAGTCCATCTGCTTCACTTCCAATCCTTGGACAAGCTAGACTGGTTATTTTTAATTTCATACACAATTCTTTAAGTTTCTGTAAACAACTATAGATTGCTTGATACGTCGACTTTTGCCAGTGATGCTCTTTTGTTAATAAATAAAATATTGTTCGTTGTTCTGACTGAATAACGGCTACATCAGTAACTGATTTTTGTTCTTTCCGCAATTGGTCCACCTGCCCGAATTTCCGTCTCATTTGAAGGGCGATACCTCGAGACATATTAAAATCAGCGGAAATGCAATGTGCTATTGATGTAGTAGATTCTGAGTCGAAAATATTACCTGTTAGCTCCATTACATTGGTAGTAGGTTTAGCTTCGGTATTAAAAAAAAAAATATTCATCAGAAGGCTCTGGATTGCATAGAGGTTCTGAAGTGTTTGAGACTTCCGGTGAATCTACGATTTTTATTCTGTCGGAACCATTTGTAGACGTTACCCTATCTTCTAGTCTTGGAGGTTCTGACTTGGTTTTGGATCTAGTCGTGACAGTTCTGATTCGACTCAATGCATCAGCGTTGGTGTTACTAACACCTGGCTTATAGTGGATTTCATACTCATATTCTTCCAGTTTCAACCTCCATCGGATTAATCGGGACCCCGGGTCCTTTACGTTGAAAAGCCAGCTTAACGCTCGATGATCTGTAATAATTTTGAATTTCTGACCATATAAATACGGTCGGTATTGTTTGACTCCCCATACTATTGCACAAAGTTCCTTCTCCGTTGTATTATAATTTTGTTCTGCTTTGTTTAGAGTGCGCGATGCATATGCTATCGGTAGATCTTTCCCAATTGGTCCTTGAGATAATATGCAGCCAATTGCAAAATTGCTGGCGTCACAGGTAAGATTGAATGGTTGTTCAAAATCAGGGTATTGTAGGAGAGGTTCTTTGGTGAGAATAGCTTTTAATTTGTCAAACGATTCTTGGCAAAGGTCCGACCAATAAAATGGAACATCCTTCTTTAATAATGACGTGAGTGGTTTTGCAATTTGTCCATAATTCGGAACGAAACGTCGGTAATAGCCTGACAGACCCAAAAATGATTTTATCTCCTTAGCATTTGTTGGCGTTGGAAATTTTACTACGCAATCAATCTTTTGTGGGTTAGGCCTTACTCCTTTGTCGGTTATAACATGTCCTAAATAGTTCACTTCTTTTCGCATGAATGAACATTTTGACGGTTGGAGTTTGAGGTTTGCTTCTCGTAATCTGTCGAATACTTCTTTTAATTTCCTTGAATGATCTTCAAGGTCGAGGGCATATATAATGATGTCGTCCAAATACACAAATGCTTTGATCCCATTCAATCCCGTTAATACGGAATTCATTAGACGTTGGAAAGTGGCTGTTGCTCCCTTCAACCCGAATGGTACTCTTAAAAATTCGAAATGACCTTTGTCCGTAGAAAAGGCGGTTTTATTGCAATGGTCTGGGTGCATTTTGACTTGATGGTACCCTTGGGCCAAATCCAACGTAGTGTAGTACTTGGATTTTCCCAATTGGTCCAGAATTTCTGTAATGTTCGGTAGAGGATACGCGTCTCCTGTTGATATCTGGTTTAACCTTCTGAAGTCCACGCACACGCGATACTTCACGACACCGTTTTCATCAGGCTTCTTGGGAACTACGAGTAATGGCGCATTCCAAGGGCTTTTGCTCGGAGCAATAATGTTGTCCTCCTCAAGCTTCTGAATTTGTCTGTCAATTTCTTGTCTATGCTTAAAAGGCAACCGATATGGACGTACATTAATCGGTTGTGCGGCCTCGTTTGTTTTGATTTCATGATAAATTTGGTCAGTGCAAGATAGTTTATCTCCATCTAGATGGAAGATATTTGAGTATTCCTCACATATTGGCATAAGAGATTCTCTTTCTTCTTGGTTTAGATGATCCAAATTTAATTTTTCCCTTAGGGTTTCTAAACGGCCTTGTCCGCTGGACTTTTCTGGTATGTTCTGAGTTGCATAAACATTAACTTCATCAAACTTATGAATAGAAATTGATTTCGTTTGTGCTTGGGTAAGTTCCACTGAAGATTCCGTGGGATTAATCACCGCTATAAGTATCTGATTCTGGTGCACTTGGTTAACCGTATTGCTACATAGGATATTCTCTGAAATCTTTTGAGCTGGGATTAAAAGTGTTTCACCCTCTTGATATTCTGTGATAGGTATTGCGATCAAAGTTTCTGTTCGAGCTTGGATTTTCATGTTAACGGTATCTGGTACTATTAATTCATTAGTTTGATAATTAATAATCGTATGGTTCCCTATTATAAAGGGTTTCCCTAAAATTCCATCTTGTGTAATGGGAAAGTTGGAATGTACTAATTGAAATTCTACTTGCATCATACGCTCGCCAATTTGAATACTTATAGTCGTCCGACCTAATGTTGGGACTAACTGTTCGTTGATGCCCTTTAAATAGTAAATGGTATCTTCGTATACCATTACCTGATCCAAAAGTGAACAAATTTTAATTAGATTGAGATCACTTCCTGAATCCATTAAAAATTTAGCATTGGGGTTAATTGTCTGAGAGGTTCTGCATGTAAAAGTATTATCTGTTAAATTTGACTTTAATGTGAAGATTCTGGAAATGATATGGCGGCGCTCTTTATGCTCCCTACCGGACGTCCGCCGGAAGCGCCCGGTTGATTTTGGTTTTCCGAAGTCTCGCTTGAGCTGCTTCATTCCTTTTTCCGGTAACATATTTTAATTTCCGGCATACATCTTTTGTGTGCCCCGGTTTTTTACAGTACTGACACGTGATGGTGTTCACTGCGGCTTTGGAGGTTCCGTGTGGAGTGCTGGAATTTTTTGATTGATTTGTGTTGTTACCTCGGTTGGATCTACAATCGCGGGCCCAATGTCCTGGTTTATTGCAAATGTTGCAAGAACCATTTGGCTTTTTCGTTGCCACCGCGTTTCCTTTGTAAAGTTTCTTGGATTCTTCGGATGACATCCTAATCCTTTCTTCCTCTCGGGCGGCTTGTATGGCCTTATCTAAGGTTAGTGGGTTTCTGGCCTTAATGTAGTCCTTTAGGTTCCCCAAGCCTTCCATAAAGACTTGAATTACCTGTCTCTTAATAGAAATTTCCATCGCTTGGGCAATTTCTGGTGAAAAGTCTGCAGTTTCCTGTTCAATGATAAGATTTTGTAAAGCTTCTACTCTCATGGAGTAGGTCAGAATATCTTCACCATTTTTTTGTTTGATGGCGTACAATTCTAAAAATAGATGTTGTGTGGTTCGCTGGGGTTCTAGACTTGTTTTAAGTGTTTCCCGTAATTCTTCCCTTGTGTCGAATGTTTTAAACTTTGTTACCTGCCTCGCTTTCCCGGTTAACCTGGTTTGGATTGCCTGAAGCAGTCGTGGAATTGCCGGTTCCACTACACATGACACAACAAATTCGCATTTTTCAAGGAAAATCTCTAAATTTTCGGTGTCTTTTCCATCGAATGACTTTGGTAATAGCCTAATCGCATCCTGAAGTCCGATTTGATTATTAGATATCGAATCTCCATGTCTCGAACTGGCGCTATCTCTTGTCCTCATGATTTCCTGAATCTTTAGATCAATTAATTGGCTTAAATCTGGATTATTTGAAATGTCTGTGGTCAACTGTGGTCCTAGTACACCACTCCCTGTGGGTTATTTTTATCTCCCATTATTTCCAATGGTTTTTGATTTACGAGAAGCTTAATTCCTTGGTTTGTCGATTCAACTGTGTCGTTTGAAGACCAGTCCAAAAGTTTCTCTTGATTGGTCTGTAGAATTTTTGTGTTTTGGGAATTTTCTGAATTTTCTGTTGAAATGGTTTCGAGGGCGACGTGAATTAAACTTTTGTCGATTTCCCTAAGTTCTTCGTTAACTTCGGCTAAAAGACTATTTGTGGCTACAGTCAAATCCGCTTCCTTAATTAGTAAATGGTCGACGGAAAGTTCGTGTATTTGGCGCTCGGAATTTGGATTGTCGGGATTGGAGCACCTTACAGGTAAACTTACTCTTGGTGTAGGGGTAAGGGTATCAGTAACGGACGTGTTAGCCCCCTTGGTGGTTGAATCCTCCCCCGAATTTGCGCTCATTAAAGTTTGCCTAAGAGTTTCATAAAAGGTTTATTCCCAATCGTAAAGAGATATTTAAAAAAAAAGAATTCGGTATAATAAAACACTGAGAAACATGTGTTTACAAAGAAAGACTTTTTCCCTAACATAGGTTTATGTTTATATATGGTGTATAATAATTTATTATCCTATGTTTGTAAAAAAAAAATATTTAAATATAAACAGAGCTGAAAACTTAATGCTAAATACTCACGACCACCACAATTGTTCGACGATAATGAATTGAAATGTTCAGTGTTCGTCTGCGCCTGGTCGTTGTGATTGGTGCTGAATGCTCTGGTATATGACGTCGAATTGATCTCGGAACAATAACACGTCGAATTTCCTCTTCGACACCTTAACCACTTCGGAACGATGTTCTACGCCCCGAAACTGCTGGCGCGGGGACCAATAATTAATTATTGGGTTTCGCTTCGATGATTAAATAACGTAAATATATCGTTATATTTTGATATAAATTCGTTACGGCGGCGCTATCGTGTTTATAAACAACGAGGGCGGCGCGCGGCGGCTCTGATATCGTATTATCGTAACAGCTGTGTTGTCGTCTGTTTTCAAACGTCGGCGGCGGCGACACGGATGTCGTCACAACCACGACGGCGGCGGCAACACGTACGCCGGGCCCACACACACACGGCGGCTGCCTGTCGTCAATTTTTTTTTTTTTCGACGGCGTATGTATGTATTACACCACGCCGGGAATTTGCTGATCGCGCGTTTATAGAGACACGTTCACACGCAACCGTTTGCATGTATATATACACACCATATAGATGTATATAAAATATATAAAATATTATAAAATAATAATATCTTATACTATTAATGTTACCTTACGCAACTTTGTGTACAATGTTCTGTTTCGGATGGATACGCTTTTGTTCGTTTCCTTTTCTTCTAATATATTGTTGAAAGTCTAATTCGGCTATTGCTCGTGGTAACGGGATACTGATATTTGTCGTCTGCCACCAAAAATGTTACGTATCTCCTTGGAGGTCCGTGCACAAATAAAAACAACGAACACTTTCGAACTATATGTTACTTTCTATATTTAACTTGAAAAGAAAAACTTACAATACACTTAATGAATTATTTAATGTTTTATAAAAAAATGGTCTGACAATAATAATGTTCGGGCGCGAATCACAATGTTCCGTCTACTGCTCTGAAATGCCACTGGCACGGCTTGCTATACGAGCCGTGCCTGTAGCCAGCGCTTGCCTGGAATTGCTGTCGCAGCAATTCCAGACAGTCGCCGTCGTACAATATTATATTATACACTATTATATATATATATATACTAACTAATATAGCCAGGGGTTCTTAACAGGTAGGACAACATATCCAGATTAGGTTCCCATTTTAGACCGAGAACCTTGGTGTAATCTGACTGCGGTTCATCGGAGGTAAAATTATCGGTTGTACGATGTTCAATCGGAACGGCCTCTAATAATGCGGGTGCCCACTTTCGGAGCTCAAATTTCCCACGCTCAAATACTTTTATAGCCTCTTGTTGGAGTTTGAGAGCCTCTTCTTCCGAGTCGGCTCTGGTAACGACATCGTCCACGTAGAGGTCTTGATATATGACCTTTTGCACATTAGGGTATGCTTTGGCTTCATCTTCAGCTAATTGAAGTAATGTTCTAATTGCAAGGAATGGAGATGATCGTTGGCCAAATGTAACAGTGGACATTTCGTACGTCTGAACAGGGTCCGAGGGCTGGAATCAGAAAAGAAGGCGTTGGTATGGTCTATGTTTTGGAGTGACAAAAATCTGCCGGAACATCTGCTTGATATCGGTGGTGAACACTACTGCGTGCAAACGAAAACGTAAAATGATTCCTGGTAGATCCTGTTGAAGTTTGAGCCCCATAAACAAGTAATCATTTAGCGATTTTCCATTTGAAGATAGGGCTGACGCATCGTAAGCAACACGGAGTTTGGTAGTCGAACTTCCGGGTTTCACTACACCGTGGTGTGGTATGTAAAAAGATGTGTTATCAATGTCCTCAGTGTTGTCTACATAATTCATATGTCCGGAATCTAAATAATCTTGCATGGCCCCGTTATAATCCTGTCTATGCTCCGTGGATTTTGAAAGCCTAGATTCCAGATGTATGAGCCGTGTGTGTGCTAGATGGTATGATTCCCCAATAGGAGGTGGATCATGGGTGAATGGCAGATGTACTATATATCGACCATCCGCCTGTCGAGTAGTAGTGGTACGATAGATCTCTTCGCATTTTTGTTCTGCTGGACTGGTCTTTTCCACCGTAGGGAGCTCTTCAATTTCCCAAAACTTGCGCAGTATTTGGTCAATGGGGTCTATGGACGCGAAAAGTGAAGTCGTACTATTTGACGGATTTGGGGCTGACCGTCCCATGAGCACCCATCCAAACACGGTTTTAAGCGCCACAGGTTGATTGACGGTACCTTCTCGTCGATCTCCACTTATGATATAAGGAAAAACATCCGCTCCAAGGAGAATGTCTATCGGTAGTGGTTCGTCATATCGGGGATCGGCTAGGTCCAGACCCTGCACATGCGCCCACTCAGTCTTCACGACGCGTTCAGACGGAATGAGTCTGGTGATGCGAGGTAGTATGAAAGTCTCAACTGTGAAGAGAGGCGTGTCACGCCTTACGGGTCTAATGATAATTTGAGTACGTGCTTTTATCGGCGGTACCTGTAGGCCGGCCATAGCTTTCACAGCTACACTGCATTTATCCCGTGTCACCCCTAACCTGTTACGACAATGTTCCGTGAGGAAACTGCTTTGACTGCCGCTGTCTAAAAGCGCTCGCGCCTCTTGATATTGTCCACTACTATCCTGTACTAATACAGCCATCGTAGACATAAGTACACTGGAGTTGACCCTCTTGTCGTATGAAAACATACTATTCACGGTGGTAGTGGGTTGGGGTTCGGTGGTATTCACTATGGTCGTTGGTTGAGCGTCTGAGGTATTTTCAAAATGCAATAGGGAATGATGTCGCCCCTTGCATTTCAAACATACTCGGGTGTGTTTACACTGACTCACTGGGTGCTCGCTAAAACACAAGAAACAACGCCTAAGGTCTTTAATTATTTGGTACCGATCCTTTGGTGTTTTCTCTTTGAATACCGTGCAAGCAATCAACAGGTGACCAGGTGTTGTATTGCAGACCTGACAGGTGAATTGCCTTCTATTCTCACGTGAGTCTGGCTTTCCGGAATAGTTTTCCCATATGGTTTTTTATTTGGTTTTTCCTGTTCTTTGCCAGATTGGCCAGCGATAGCAGCATTGCAAAATTTTGATAAGAACATGGTAAAGTTGTTCATACTTGGATCATCCGCGGTATCTACTATTAATTCCCATTGAGCACGAAGTTGAGAGTCCAACTTTAATTCAAATAAATGTAGCAAGATTGGGTCCCATTGATCCACGGATTAACTTTGGTTTGCGAGCGCTCCAACCGACTCCGTGATCGTGTTCAGCATCTGGCGGATAGATTTAGCATCACCGAACATTGCTTTTGGCATCGTCCAAAGTTGGTTCAAGTGACTCTGTGCAATTATCCAACGGTTTGCATATTGTTTGTCCAAAACTGTTAGCGCTAGAGTGTAGTTATCATCACTAAGCATCAAATTGGATATAAGCGCTAACGGCTCGCCTTCCAGGTAACTTTTTAAATAGCTGAACTTAAGAACAGGTTTCAGGTTAGTATTGTTGTGTACCGCAATGTCAAACAAATTTCTAAAACTGGTAAATTGTTTCGGATCTCCTCCAAACCTCGGTATTGATAGCTTTTCCAGTGGTATCACATCGCGTCTATCTCGGTTTTGAGATGTACTAATAAAGGTTTCGTCGGCATTCGGATGTTGAAGTAAAACTGGTATATGCTCATCTGCTGCAATCATCACTTCAAAATACACTTCGTCAAACTTATCACGAATGTCCTCGGGTGAACTGATATCTACTTCGGACTTTTGGTCTTTTTCCGGTTTCCCGAGTTGTTTTATTACAATCGACAGCTGTTCCTCGAATTCCTCCTTAATCCGCGGAACGGTGGCAATGCCGGGTGGATACACCGGGTGGCATACATCATTCGAAACTTGGTTTTGTCCGACCTGGTGAGTGGTGACCGGTATCTTGTTTAGCGCATCTCCAGCGTCTCGTACTCGCATGATTCGTTTCTGAATGTCCGAGAGAGTAGTATATATTTGTATGTTCACAGCCAGCTTTTCCAGGGAAAAAAAAAAAGTTCAAGGGGGGAATGTCCCCTTGGAGCACTCAGATTTACCGTGTAACACAATTTCATACTGATTGACTACCAAATTTCGTCTCACGCAAAAAAATATTTAATATTTTTTTCTTTTTTACTCGTGTTGGTTACACTGTTTTTTTATCTAAAATTTGATAAACAAATTTACAATAATTTTTAAAGTTGATTATTTTTTTTTTTATTATATTCAGTTACTAATGAACTATCGTTCACTCAAGTTGTGTCTCATTTTTCTTTATTTTCTCAAAGTTTTATTAAATTGGATAAGTTATTTAATTTCTTCAAAAATGAATTTTCAAAAATGCACAAACGATATCCAGTCATTGGTCGATCAAATACGATTCAATTCATCGCCAGCGTATCCAGAATTCTCTACATTTGTATCGAGGTTACGAACTTTTAGAAGTTTCCCTTCAAATACCGGACAGAATAAGTACAAACTCTCGGAATGTGGATTTTACTATATCAATCTCGACGATGCAGTTCAATGTCATTGGTGTGGAATAATTCTACATAGTTTTGAAATCGGTGATAATTGTTTCATAGAACATACTCGATTCTCACCTAGATGTTTATTTGTATTGTTAATGAAAGGCAATCAGTTTGTTCAAAAAATCTTAAGTAAATATTGTAAAACCGAAGTTATTTGTAATTGTGAAACCGGTTCGTACGACACCATTTGTTAAATCATGTTTTTTTTTTTTTTTTTTTTTTTAAATGTTTATATATAGGTACATATATTTATGCTGCTTATAATATTTGCTGTATTGGATAAAAAAAAATAAAACAAAATTGAATTTTTTATCTTAAATGTGTTAATATTCGATTTAATATCTCGTGGACATACAGTCCTAGCGAATTAGTGCGTATAAAATAATTTAAAATGTTTTTCAGGTAACAGGTTAGTAAGTATATGTAAATTCCCTCTCTTGTACGCACTCATTGGCTATCCGTATGTTCACATTTTTTGCATTTTTTCCAGAGTTTTTTAGTATATAATATGACTGCAAAGGGAACAAACTAGCAGTTCAATGTATAACTCCTAACAGTTATATCCCACTTCTTATTTATAAAAGATTTTTTTTTTAAATTTGTCAAAAATAACTTCACCATGAGTTCACCAATAATTGTCTGTAAGTCTACATTCGACATCCGGGCTTTTAACAAGAAAAGTATTACAGTTGGATTACTAATTAACAAGCAGATTTCAATTATTTTATTATTGGAATGTAAACTTACAAAGAAAATTATCACATTAAGTTTAGAAGAATGGTTTACACTGATGTCTGAACCTAATTACAATTCGATTATTAATAATTTAAATACTAGGGTGAGGCGTGTAAAAATCACCGATTCCTTTTCATATTCAACCAATGTTAAACAGAGTTTAATTACCCTACATCTAAATGAGGAATACATTACCTTGTCACATGTAGATTTGTACCGACTTCGTCAATTACAGAATTTGATAGATTTGTACGTGGTAGACAAGCAAAAACGTTTAGCAAATTATCAAAATACTTTCAACACTGCATATTATGACCTAATTAAAAATGATGTCCGTGGTCTGCCGTCCACCTGTCAAAGGAACGAATTTACCAACCAATATATTCAAAACTATGATTTTAATTATTATAATCACCTACAGAACGATGACACATCATTTTTATATGAAATATTACAATTCCATTTTAACACATTGTCTGATATGATTTTACAAGACCTAATATCATAAAAAAATATTTAAATATGTATAATTGTTTTTTTTTTTAATAAAACTTTTATTCAATAATAAACTTGCTTTTTATTTTAATTACATCTCACCTTAAATCATAAAGAATAGTTTTAATAAGTTTTAGTTTTAATTTGTTAATATTTTAAATTTTTTTCCAACCAACCATAGTTTATAGGTTTATGTTTTCCAAGACCTTTAAGTTTTGAATAAATAAAAACATACATGTATAATAATATTTTGTTTATTAAATGAAACTCATTTTTTCATATAATAATCAAACGGTCGTCTTGCTTTTAATAGTCTGACGCTTCGGATCGGTTAGTAATTTGTCAAATATGGTTTGCATTGCCTCATTAAGACCAGTATGAAGCGTTTGATCTTTTGATTCATCGCTTGTATACAATCTGACAGTAGCTTCACTGAACTTCCATCTATAACACCAAATTATTTTATTTTAAAAACAAAAGAAGTAAATAAAATCAGTGAAAAAAAAAAACAGATTCATCAATAGGTTTTTTAAATTTAAACCAATGTATTTACCTGTCTTTTACTGGTACATTCTCAATGTTAGCAACCTTATAGTGGCTAATTACCCAAAGCTCCTTTGCTTTTTCTCCAAAAGGTGACTTGATTGTTACAACACCACCGTCCCCTTGTCTAAATGTTAGCGAATTAATTAACTCGACATCAAATTCTTCTGATCTCAAACGTTCGGTAACATTATCTCTGTATGATGCATTCTATAAAAAAATTAAATTATTTATGCTATCATTATAATAAATATTATTTATACTACCATTTTATTCTGCTTTTTTTTCATAGGTTTTTTCACACTTGTTTTTTCTGCAGTACGTTTTAGACCAGGTTTTGTTTTTGAAAAAGACGGTCTCATATCAATTGATTCGCTGCAATGTTCATTCTATGAAACATAAAACATAGTATATTATTTTTACTATTTTTTCATTTTATATTTTCTATGTTCCAAGAATTATAACCAAAGCGTTGAGTAATGTCACGACTGACCTCCAATATGCTTTAGTTACTATATAGTTTTTTAAACTATGCTATAATCAGGCATTTAATATTATTTTAAGAATTATAACCATAGCGTTGAGTAGTGTTACGACTGGCCTCCAATTAGCTTTGGTTATAAGATATTTACTAAGTAGTTACTAACCTCTGAATCAGTTGAAGCAATTGTACGGTACGACATCTTTTTTTGGTAGTATCTCTGTTGAACTGAGCTGCTTGTCCTGGAATGAAATCTTGAAGACTGGTGAATATTAGTGAATTCCCTCTGTATTTTATACACAGATTTTACCACTACTTCAATAATTTAAAATGCAAATTTCCACAGCAATGACCTTACCTTACAGAAACCGGTGGAAACATGTACATAGAGGTACAACAGGAAATTACATTATATGAATTTAAATTGTTGCTATCATAAATTGCTTTTGTAACGAACATGTTACACTTTCATATTATAATTAGGTGCACTATATGAATGTAAATTATTACAATCAGGATTTAAAATAATTTACATACACACCAATGTCATTCTAATATGAAAACAGGATATGTAATATATTAAAATGTTTAAATTCATTCTAAAAAAGTTTCTGATATGAACAGAGAGGGGCTATTTTCGGGTATAAAACACAGAATTTCTTAGCTTATTGTCATCAGTTCAAGCAGTCAGCAGAACAGCATTCTTCGTCAACCAATAGTCAGCCAGCAGATTATCAGACCTCTTCAACAAGCCATCATACTTAGAAAAAAATACTTAAATTTCCACAAGCTATGTAAGTACTATTTTTATATTGTTATTTATTAAATTTAACATCTAAACTTCTTTTTTAAAATAAAAAAAAAAATATTTAAAAAAAAAATAGAATAATAACAATGTATCGTTGTAATATAGCTTTATAATATTACTATGATCGTTATATCATGTAGGTATGACTTTAGATAGAAATTCTATCCGAACTAAGATATTATCTTAGTTCATGCTTATTATTGATAATAATTGTAACTTAACCTCAAAATCTGACTGCACTAGTACACACTGGTGTAGTGGTGTACACTGTCTGGTGTACGCTGTCTAGTGTCTGGTCGATACCGTGAATTTCAATGGTGTGGTCAATTATGTGATTATGGAATCAGTGTTCACGTGTAGTGTGTACTAGTAGTCAGAATATGGAAAAACGCTATTACGGTTATCTATAGTTTATCAACGTTGAAATACTTTCGCTGATTATAAATATTTGGTATTGATAATGTGATAGTTGTATTATACGTGTAATATTATTTTACGTAAAAATGTTTTAATTAGAAAAAAAAATATTCAATAATGTTTACTGTCATTACTGTAAAAATATATAATATCCTAAAACGTATATAATATATAAATTTAAATTATTTTTGTTACTTTTACATCGAGATTGATCGAAAGCCGCGGATACACGGTGGTAGTAAACACGATAGTTGTTGCTATCACACTATTACGATGAACTAGCATAGAAACTATCACGTATTTTCTATTATCGTGTGATCACGGTTTCATTAGTAATTAAAAGTATGGTTCTATGTTATAAATACTATAATATTGCCTAGTTAATATTTTAACTGTGATGTGAAAACTTGTCAAATAATATGAGTTAAATATAATATAATATAATATAAAGGAAAAATAATATTGTATCGCTTATAATTATTATGACTCGACTTTTTTTATTTTATTGAATATATTGATTAATAAATAAATATTAACATTTACAGTATATAGATAATGAACTTTTAGCATTCATATGATTATTGATGTGAACAAATTTAATATTATGAAGAGCAGATTGTAGCATTAACGAAGATGATTGGTGAAAATAAAATTAAAATGGAATCTCGTTCAAACCAAACGTTAATAAAACATAAAATTGAAGAAAAAATATGAATTACTTGAAAAACTTTGAGCGAAGAAGACGAAGAAGAAAATATACATAAAAACAAAATTAAAACAATAAACCAAAAAATTAAAAAATTAAAATATGAAAAAAAAAACAACTTAATCTAGACTACCAACAATCACAATATACATATTATAAATGTAGATTATGCATATGCAATTCTTTACATTCACTGGACAGAGAATTAGAATCTTTGAATATAGACTAAAACTAATATGTAATAATATAATTATAATTATACGTTTAGTCGAAGCGAATATTATATAAATTATTATAAAAAACTAAAAAACTATAAAATAGTTATAAATCTAATTTAATGTTGTTTTATTTCTTTACGGGTTGAATTTTTTTATAAATTACAATATGTTTTCAATCGATTCAAACAATATACGAAATAGAACAATCAACAGTGTTCTAGAATCTTTAGAATTTTATCGTTTTAACCCTGAAATCACCTTTATGTTAGTAGGAGATTATTATCCATTTATGGTAAAGGACCATGTATTAAATATTTTAACCGATCCACTTGGAAATTATACATTAGTTGAACTGTGTATACAAAATGTTGGGGACCAAAAGTATTGTAGCAGTGCATGTTATCATCATGAAAGATCTAGTGGTAATACGTTTCGAACTTACAATCCTGTATACCAGTTTGTTCGATTTAAAGATATACAAGCGTTTAAAGATTATTGTTATTATACACGATGTATATTAAGTAGACGGTTCTTAACTAAAGGCGTTGATTTACAAAGTA
This sequence comes from Macrosiphum euphorbiae, assembly GCA_949089665.1. Taxonomy (NCBI): domain Eukaryota; kingdom Metazoa; phylum Arthropoda; class Insecta; order Hemiptera; family Aphididae; genus Macrosiphum; species Macrosiphum euphorbiae. The sequence goes on from CARXXK010001098.1 coordinate 1,652,993, forward strand.
ATCCGTTCCCTACTAGTATTGACTCCGTACCTGTACCCGTAACATATTCAGAATTTTTTGTTTTAGATAGAATGAGAAATATATCTCATAAATAAAAAACTAACAATAAAACTAAGATGTTTGATAGATAATTTCTCATTTTATATTTATATACTATAAATGTATAACTATTAAAATTATTTTAAATGTATACACTGTAAAACATTAATTATATTGTTATTTAATATATATTTTAAAATGATGTTGAAAGATAAAAGTAAATATTAAAATCGTAACGATTATTTTCTTAATCAAAACCATGTTCATGTATCCCTATTATATGTAAAGGCTTTTAATGTTATTATATACAACTATCATTATAATTGGTTATTATTATTATTATTATAATTATTATCGCTTTATACATACAAGAAAATTGTTAATATAATTCTTATTAGATATTATATTTTAATTATTACAAATATGTTGTATAAATAACTAAGAATGTATTATATTTTGTAAAAAGAAAATGTATTGAGAACTATTAAAACTTATTATGTTTATGTAAACCATGAGATTATATTATAAACATTGAATTCTATGATGTAAAAGATGTAAATAATGTTGAACTTATAGATAATACAAGCATATAGTATTTTTTTTATTTTTTTTTTCAAACGTATATGCTTGTACATATCTATATATTCAATATTTTTTATTAATATTTTAACTGCGTTGTGAAAACTTGTCAAATAATATGAGTTAAATATAATATAATATAATATAAAGGAAAAATAATATTGTATCGCTTATAATTTTTATGACTCGACTTTTTTTATTTTATTCAATATATTGATCGATAGATAAATATTAATATTTACAGTTTCAAAATAAAATGGCTTCCCGTTCAGATGAAACTTACATTCAAAGAAAAATTGATGACAATTACGAACTATTAGAAATTACTTTGGATGAAGAAGAAGACGTAGAAGAAAAAAAACATAAAAATAAAATTAAAGCAATAAACAAAAAAATTAAAAAATTAAAAAATGAAAAAAAACAACTTAAATTAGAATTTGAACAATCGAAATATACATTTTATAAATGTAAATTATGTATAAGAAATTCTGTACATTTACTGCACAGAGAACTAGACTCTTTGAACATAGAATAATACTTTAATAAAACTATATTTTTTTTAATTTTTTAATTTTTTAATTTTTTTTTGTTTATTGCTTTAATTTTATTTTTATGTTTTTTTTTCTTGTAAAATTCTTGTTTTCTGTAAAACTATATTCGAAACTAATATGTAATAATATAATTAGTAATTATTATATCATTGACAATAAATATATATATATACGTATATTCAATGTTGTTTAATAAATAATCGTTTTAATTATTAGATTTATAAATTATACATTTCATACTAATGTATTTAGCTAAAATTATAGATAATGAATTTTTAGCATTCATATGATTATTGTTGTGAACAAATTTATTATTATGAAGGGCAGATTGTAGCATTAACGAAGATGATTGATGAAAATAAAATTAAAGAGAGATACGAATATAAAGATCTTAAAAAAAATTAGAAACCTCAAATTCACTATTTATTTAAGTAGAACAAATTCTAAACCAAATTTGTCTTATATAAAAGAGTTAAATGTTCACAAATTCTATGCATTTTTCTAGAATAAAAAAAAAATGGAGTCAACAGCAATGATATGGGAAGAAATTAACAAGATATTGTGTCAACTCAAAGCAAACAACCGTAGCATGGATGAAGACAAAGTCGCTTTCAGAAAAAAAATGAAAGATTTGAATTTTAGGATTAAGAATGCGACTTTGAAAACAACCAGACATAAATTAAAAGAAGAAAAACAGGAATTATTAAATGATTTTAAAAGTTTAATTTATTCAGCCTTTCTATGTGAAAGAAATATACAAAAAGGCTTGAGTATATTGTATGATAAATTAGATAGAATAGAATTAGAATATTATAGTCGTTGATACAATTATGTTTTCCGAAATAAAATCGATTAAATAAATAATTTATTATTTTATATTATAATTATATATCGAATGTTATTGAAATAAATTATAACCTATATCATTCCTGTGTATATAATATTCAATACTGTCTAAGTTTTATAATCGTTCGAATAAAAATAATTTAATACTGGATTGACTAAAATGTTTTTTTTCTTTGTAATAATTTAGAATTAATACTATTATTATATTTTGACAAAATATTCTAAATTGGTTACATCAAATTTTAAAAAAGAAGTTGATGTTATAATAAAATATCACAATATTATTATTATTGCTTATGCTTATGTTTTTATTTAATCTATTTTCAGTTTTACAATGAAAAGAAAAACGGTTACAAAACGTCAGCGGATGATGTCTTCTAATGAAGGTTTATTTGAAATTGAAAGATTTAAAAAATGTTCGAAGACATTTTTAATTAAGAATACTTTAGATTTTATAGACTACACACTTTTTTTTAACTATGTTAGAGATAAATTAATTTTAAAGTTAAAACAATCATGTTTACAATCATCTATAAAATTTAATTTACATGTGGATAGTGTATACGAACGAATAATTACTCAAGAAGTTCAGGACATAGCATTCATAACTTCTAATACACTTGCATGTAATTCATCCGATTTCAATAAATTATTAAATAGGATGTTCGATAAATTATTATCCGAGCAAGACCAGTTTTTAGCGAAAGGATCTGGGTGGTCTCTTAAGAGTATAGATGTATTGCAATTAAGAATTAATATAGTGAATCCCCTCAGGGGATGAACGTATATAGATTTACCTGAATATATGAAAGTTAAAAGGGCAATTATAAATGTGAAAAAATAACGATGGTAAATGTTTTAAATATTCAATACTATCTAAGTTTGATAATCGTTCGAATAAAACTTTTTTTAAATAAAAAATATTTTAAAATGTCAGAAAAAAAGTGGTTTAGATTTTAAATGTATTGATTTTCCAACACCACATCGGTTAGATGAAAAAATTTGAACGTGTAAACGATGTATCAATTAATCTTTATAGTTTAAATGATAAAGAACATATTTTTTCCTCTGTATATATGTGATACTGAAAGAAAAAAACAATTCGATCTATTTTTGTTTAATAATAACGAAACATCACATTACTGTTATATAAAAAAATTTTCAAGATTCGTTAGCACATGCTAATGCTAACCCATTTGAAAAAAGACAAAATTTGTAAAGAAATATATAATTAAAAATCACATGTAATTTAATAATTATATGGATATACTAAACGCTTTTATAAATCATAGAACTCTCAAGGATGAATAAACTCATAGAAAAATGAATTTTAACCAATCCAATAAACATGTTGTTCATTCGAAAACAATGAACAAACTTGTTCTAAGTGCAAACAATGATAAACTTCATATAATGGATGACACGATAAATACTTTAGCTTATAGTCACTATAAAATTAATGGTTCAGTATAAAAAGCAACAAAAAAAGTTAATTGAATAAAAAGTGAATTATATTATACAGTGTATTCAAAAATCAATCACTGATATTATTTCACTTTTATTTATTTTTGAAAAATATAAAAAAACAGTACTATATCATAAAGTTAAAAAATGAAAAAGAACATAGTCTCTTTGACTGATGTCTGATTATTATTATTAATATTTTAAGTTTTAAAATTTAAGAAACTTTAATTAAATATTATATTAATAACATATTTTATGACTGGTCAGCTAAACTATTCAAAATAATAATAATAATAAAAACGTATAAAGATTACATTTAGCTAAAAACAGAATAAATATTATACTAACGGGTGTATAAGAAGTTGACTATAGAGACCCCTTAATAAAAAAACTATTTATTAATACTATTTTATTACCACATACTATATTAAAGAAGAATATTATTAAATAAGAAACAAACTACATATTATATATATATATATATATATATATATATAATTGAAATAGAGTTGTTCGATATGATATTATAATAATTTATAACATAACTGTTTATATATTTTATGTTTTACAGTTGTATTACGGAAAGAATGAAGAAAATTATTTCAAACCGTTAACCATCAGAATCAATAGAATTAATTAAAATTGAAAGATTTAAAAAAAAAATGTTCTAAATAATGTTTGATTAAGAATATAGATTCCATACTATACAAGTTGATTATAAACTTTTTTATTAAATAATTGTTAAAGATAAAATAAATACTATACTAAAATTAAAGGATAAAAATATAGAAGTATTATTTGTTTTCATTGATTAATTTTTCCGCTATATGGTGCTTTTTATATCGATTGTGGATACATTAGGTTAACCAAACAGACTATTGAGGATTAGGAGATCATGTGAAATAATTAATTCGACTTAAAAAAAACTTAATTTTTTTATTTTATTTAAAAAAAAAAAATTAACAAAATATTATACATAAAAAAATCTTTATTTTAAAATATCTGATGATGTTATCCATGAATTTTGACTTGAATCAAAACCTAACCATTTAACAAGCATTTTATTCCCAACTTTTTTTACAATACGTTCAATGAGAAAGGTGTTTGGAAAATCAGTTAATTTAATTTCCTGTTCATAAAAACCACCTAAGATTATATTGTCTGATTCATCCTTTAGTTGATAAGTTACTGGATTTGTCTGTAAAACTTTTGAAACTGTAAATATTTCCGTTGTCCAATTTGGTGTATATCCTTTACTAAATATATGTTTATACTTAGATATTCTTACTTTGTCATTAACTTTAAATTTTGGATAATATAATGTATCATTTATTTGTGTATTAAATTTATTATTGTTTGTATCCATTCGAGCTTCATTCGGTGTACATTTGATTGTTCTATGTTTTGTATTATTATAATTTTGTGTAATTTTTGATAGTGTATTATACCAATTCCATGTACCAGTAGCAGTAAAATGTCTATATATATTATTTTTAAGACTTTGGATCACGCGTTCCGCGATTGCACATTTAATAACACTGTATGAACTGTAATGTTTAATTTTATATTTTTTCATTAAATCTTGAAATTGAGCATTGTAAAATTCTGTACCATTATCTGTCTGTAATAATTTCGGATGAGCTTTTTTCAATATATTAAACATACCTTTTGTGCATTCTTTCGATGTTTTATTTTTCAACGCCTCAAGCCAAACGTACTTACTATATGTATCTATAACAACTAAAATAAACTTGAAACCATAATTTTGTCTAGAATGAGATTGCATGTCCATTAAATCAGCTTGCCAGAGGTCATCAATAAACCGCGTTACTACACTACGTCTAGGAAATATTTTTCTCGCTGGTCGATGTAACTCATTAGCTATACTCTCTAAGGTAGTCATTATACTATAATATTTCTCTCACGTAGTTCTTCTAAAATAGATATTATTTCATTATTCACACCAGTATTACCAACACTTTGTGATGATGTCAAAAGATTTAATCTAGTTACTAGCTCATTCGGATCGTCATAATAAACTAATTGGGTTTGAGGTAAGACATCTTTATATAAACCAGAACCTTTCATAGTCTTTGGTGATGAAGTAAAATTAAACATCTTTTCAACTACGGGATTTGTAGACATGGAACTGTTTGCTTCTGGATTAAAATCAAATGGTTCAAATTCTTGTGTTATTTTTCTGCGTTTAGCGCTTGAACTAGATAAATGATTGTTAAATGATTTTAAATTAATTCGAGGAGTTGTATTCTCGTTAATTTTACTTATTTCTTCGTTAAACTGTTTTTCCTCCATTTTCATTCGATCATACAGTGGTTTTACAACAGTCACCCATTTATGGTACCTCGAGGTTCTAGGTTTTCCATCTGCTTTTAAATGGACTCCACTAGTTTTCAAAATATTGTAATAAGATTCTATATCTGCAATAGTTGTATTTTTTGGTTCCTTCTCACATAATAAAGACCATAGTCCTGGTGTAAATTGGTAGTATTTATTAAGCAACAGTAATTTGCCGTGACTAAAAGTAACAGAATGTTTTCCTATTTTATATGAATCACTATCTTTATCATAATACATACCATAAGATTTATCATAACGTGTTGATTTAGGACGGTTATTTAAAAAATTTTCATATGATGAATTTAATTCATCATCATTATCTTCTTCACTAATGCACGGGGTTTCTGCTTTATTTTCTAGTTCAGTTGACCGTGTGTTACATATTACATTTTGTTTCACATGTGTACTCAATGGTTCAATTATCGGCTTAAATGCCTCACGGAAATAGTTTTCAGAATCTATAACACCACGTTTCATTTCCATTATTTTTCGTTGTATATTTTGTTTTGATGTTATTAAATTTTCCAACAAGACTTTTTCTTTGTTCATTGTAAATAATAAATGCAATATATCTGTATCGTATGACTACTGATTACACTATGCAGATAATAACTGTGTGGCGGTATATTTATATCAACACATAAAATTATTTTATTTTAATGAATGTATGAAAACCGCATCTATACCTTCCTTCATTCATTTCTCGAGTTTTATCGATAACCATAAACCCATAATAGCTATGATTCCAGCATAAATGAGAAATTTTCCGAAATTCTGAGAAATCCATATCTGCAGACGAATGATCGTTGAATATATGTCGTAAATTTGTATCATCTTGTTTCAGTATTATTAAAAAGTTTGCGTTATCTCTTACAAGCTGTTTTGATATTTTAGAATATGTCTGTGCTAAATAAAATACGGAGCTGGCACCTGAATGCCTACCAATGCTAAAGTATTCTCTGATTACAGATTGTGGGCCGCACATCACATCATCAAAAATTATAATAGAATTTTTCTTCGTTAAGTTTGGTTTTATAACCTTATCAGCGCTTGTAAATATGAAAAAATTAGCACCTTTTATATCATCTATTATTTTTTTCAATAAAACATATTTTTCCTGATTAGAGGTTTTCGAGTATAAATAAATATTTTCAAATCTTAACCCGTTTGCATGTGTGATCAGATTATACATTATATTTGTTTTTCCTGACCCACTGGGACCAACTAGTATAGCACGTATAGTATCGGGTAATAACGAACCATGTCGTGAAGGTTTTTTTACTACCTGAACATCTACATTTGTAACATCCAATTTATCTTTCTGTTCTATCAAATCCATATTATTTTCTTATAAATACTCTAGAATTTTCCAATTTATAGTCAGTTATAGATGGCGGGTTCAACTCGTAAGTACAATTCAAACAAGACTGGTAAAGGATTTGTAAACTCCCTTATAAATAGTCTCCCGTTCGAAGCCCATGTTTCAGGATATCAGTATTGTGGTCCTGGTACGAAATTAAAAAAGAGACTAGATCGTGGTGATAAAGGAATAAACCCATTGGATGCTGCTTGTCGTGATCACGATATTGTGTATGCAACGAGTAAGAATTTAGACGATAGACATAAAGCTGATAAAGTGTTAGAAAATCGTGCTTGGGAAAGATTTAAAGCAAAAGATACACCTAGAAAAGAGAAATTAGTTGCGTACGCAGTAACAAACGCAATGAAAGCTAAAAGAAAAATAGGTATGGGTTGTAAACGGAAAAGTGCTATAAAAACAAATGGTATACTAGCAGCGAAGAAAAAAAGAATCTTAAAGAAAAAGAATGGTGGTAAAAGACTGATTTTAGCACCGAGACAGTCAGGAGGTGTAATTCCCTTAATACCTATATTTGCGGGATTGTCAGCACTTGGTAGTTTGATGTCTGGAGGTGCTAGTGTGTATAATGCGGTTCAAAATTCAAAAAGAAAAAAAGGTAGCGGTTTGAAATCAAACAAGAATAGGTTAAGAAAAAAAAACTGATGATCACGCTACCTGACAGACCGCTTTCGTCTCAAGATATTATAAAATATACTGGAAAGTTGAAAATCAATCATTTCCGTGGAGTCTTTTCACGTGATAACTTACCTAAAAAACCGCACGCTATTGAATGTGGTATATTAAACTTGGATATATCTTCAGGCGATGGAAGCCATTGGGTAGCGTTTTATAAAAATAAGGACAAAGTTGTATATTTTGATAGCTTTGGCGATTTACCTCCACCAATTGAATTACAACATTATTTCAGACAGTTCAAAATAGTATATAACTATTCCAACTATCAAGACTTCAATACATTTAACTGTGGTCATTTATGTCTTGAATTTTTACAATGCATGAATCTATTACATTAAGTTTGACTGGAAATTCAACTGTATTATCTGTAAATTATTTTCCACCTATAAACCTTTACGATGACTCAGAAATAGCTTTGTTGTGTTTACAGTCATTTAATTCATTCCCAAATATTAATGAAAATAATAATAAATTTTCTATACAAGTAGTTGATAATGAAAACAATAATAATCCTATGATATGTTTTATTACATTGGAAGAGGGTTGTTATGAAATTGAAGATATTAAGGATCGAGTTAAGAAGCAAATAGTTGCCTATAATAGTAAAAACTTAACCAATTTAACATTCGACATTACGGTTGATCCTGATGATTTCAGATCGTATATAAAATGTAATGGAATACTACACTTTGAATATCCATTTAGTATAGCACCTGTATTCGGTTTTGAAAAACGAGTATATAATCCATACAACATTCTTCGATCGGAAAAAGCTGTAAATTTAAACACAATTAATTCTATAAAAGTAATGTGTAATATAGCTCAAGGATCATTCAGCAACCATCTTCAGAGTCATTCGATTTATGAGTTTTTCCCGAGTGGAAAGACAGGGTCGAAAGTAATTCAGGCACCGCCAAATTTAATATATTACAAATTGAATAAAACAAATATTGATTCGATAACCGTTCAGTTAGTTGATCAAGATCATAATCCGATTGATAATTTTGGTGAGGCATTGACAATCGTGTTACATATTAAACGTTACGGGTCTTGAGATGGGGTTGAAATTCAATATAAACCCGCTACTTCGGATCAGCACAACTAGTCATAAGACTAAAGTGTTACCAGCAACATCAAATAAGATAAAAAAATTAACGGAAAAAAATAAAAAAATTTTACAAGCTCTGGGTTATCAATTAAAGCAGAATGCCTGAGAGTGATATTTTAGATATAACTTCACAGTACGAAACGGATTCTAAAATTACGAAAATTGAATATCATTCATACACACCGTATACTACATCATTTAATAATAATGGTGAAATACGTATATCAATCCAGCAAACGGATGTCTACCCATATCTACACGAAAGCTTTATTTTTTTGGAAGGAACAATTACTGATGCTACCAAAGTGAAACTATCTAATAACGGTTACTCTTACCTCTTCGAACAAATACGATTGGAAATCAATGGGATAGAAGTAGATAGCACACGTGTTCTTGGAATCACCAGCTCGTTGAAAGGTTACTTATCCGGTACGCCAGATAACTACAATTGTTATGAAAATGCTGGCTGGAATTTTAAAAACGCAACGCAATCGGAAAATGAAAAAGGTGAATTTAGTGCTTGCATACCATTGAAATATTGGTTAGGATTGTTTGAAGACTATAAAAGAATATTAGTGAATTCTAGATTGGAATTAATATTAACCCGAAATCATAGTGATTTAAATGCTTTACAAGTTAAAAGTGGTGCAACTGCTACTGAAGGTAAAATCACCTTAAATAAAATAGTCTGGAAGGTCCCACATATAACGGTCGACGATGAAGAAAGGTTGAAATTATTGAAACTTATAGAAAAAGAAAAAAGTCTATTTATCCCTTTTAGATCTTTTGAAACTTTTGAATATCCTGAACTCGGAACCACTAAAAAAGTTGTATGGAATTTGAAAACTGCTTCAAAATTAGAAAAACCGCGATTTATCATAATTGGATTACAAAAAGGACGCAAAAATTTGCTAACAAAAGATTGTAGTATATTTGATCATTGTAATTTAACAAACGTTAAAGTATTTCTGAACTCTATAGCTTATCCATACGATAATTTGAATTTAGATTTTACTAAAAATAACTTCACCTTATTATATAATATGTATACATCGTTTCAAGAATCGTACTATGAAAAAAGTATTCGCAACCCGATATTGAGTCCTTCTACTTTTCTGACAAACGCTCCAATTATAGTTATCGATACTTCGAAACAAAACGATTCAGCCACAGCCTCAGCAGTGGATGTTCAATTGGAAATTGAAGCTTCAGAATCGTTCACAGGTGTGACTGCTTACTGTTTCTTAATTCATGATCGTATTGTAGAATATGTACCTTTTACTAGAGAAGTAAGAAAACTTGTGTAAATATTATTAAGAATTTATTTGTAACAATAAAAAAAACTATGATTTAATAATTTGTGTTTTTCTTGAAATAATTATTTTAGTTTTAAAAATTGGTAAATGTTAAATATTTTTTTGCGTGAGACGAAATTTGGTAGTCAATCAGTATGAAATTGTGTTACACGGTAAATCTGAGTGCTCCAAGGGGACATTCCCCCCTTGAACTTTTTTTTTTCCCTGGAAAAGCTGGCTGTGAACATACAAATATATACTACTCGAGAGGCGAATTTTTGCTTCTTCAAAAACACCCATGACGCTATATTCCCCTCCACAAAAACGTACGCGCAATTCAAGCCAGTAGGTACAACCAAGAATATACGTATAGAATCTAGTTCTCATCAAAGCTTCGGTCATGCTGAACATTTTATACATTACATATTTGCACCCCATAGCAACGTATGCATGTGAAACATGGAGATGAAGAAAAACTCGAGTTTTGAGAGGAAAATATATGGGCCAATATTTAAGTTGGATTCAGGGATATTCGAAAGCAGACATTTATTTCTCTTTCGGTTTAACGTATCAACAAAATATAACAGAGTGATATTTTAGGTTTGGTGATTCATCCTGTTAAATTACAGTGAAACTTCACTCTGATGCGAGACCTCGACATATAATAATATAATTTAATGTTATTAATATGATATAAAAAGACGTTTTCAAATAATACACAATAAATAAAATTATAGCCAATAGGCAAAAACAATATAATAATATTTTATAACAATCTATTTGAGCCGCTAAGAATTATAAAATATGGCCAAATAGTTGATAATAACTAGCTATTTGAGCTGTAATATAATAATAAATATATAAAATAATACTCACAATTTGACGGAGAGGTGCTGGCCAGCTTCTACCTAACCTTTTATAATAGCAATATAGTAAAATAAATAACACACACAATATAACTATAAATTATAAAGAAACGATAAATGGTGATTCGCACCTGTGCATTAACTATAACATAGATTGGTGATTCGCATCCTTTACCAATAACAAAAATATGGCGCTTCGAGCACGACAATAACAGCACCGTTCAATAATTATTATATGTAAGACGATTTGCGCCTTACACAAGAATACTACAAAATTGGCGATTCGCGCCTGAACTTAATAAACAATATAGTATAAAACCGGCGACTGGTACACTCGATAATAATATTGCGTCTTGATGACAGCGGTGAGCGCACTGACTGGTTTGCGGCGGCAGTGTCTTATAATAATAAACACGCTTATAGCGCGGCGGTGGCGATATATTACATAATATTATATAATAATTCACAGCTGATACGGACAATTAAAACAGAAATAAAAACAATAATATAAATATATAGGAACAAACAGGTAACAGGTATGTGATTGCATGTGTGTGTGTGTGTGAGTCGGTAGCGGCCTTAACATTTCGATAATAATGTTGTTGCATTTCGGGCGGCAACATTTCTCCCCCCGTTGAAAAATTATTTATTTTCAACTTCTTTCCGATGATACTTCGGTAGGCAGCGCGCATAGCTTGACTACAGGACGCTTTATATCCGAACCGGATCCAACCCGCAATGTGACGACTCTCACAACGCCATCCTTCCCAGGGTGCGTTTTCATCACTCTTCTCATTCTGCTGGTGGCGTGCATTCGTCCTTTATGATGACTATATCGTCGATGCTTAGTGGAGGCTTGTTACTTGTCCACTTGCACGTACTTGGAGTTGTGGCAAGTATTCCTTATGCCATCTCGTCCAGAACCCTTGCATTAATGCTTGAACATACTTCTATCGACGTAGATGTTCTATTCGCTCGTCTGCTAAGCTGGGCTCAGGCGCTAATAATAAAGATCCAAAAATTAAGAAATGAGCTGGAGTAAGGGTATTAGGCTCTGAAGGGTCGCTTCCAAGGGGTGTCATTGGCCTCGAATTAACAGAAGCTTCAATTTGGCAAAGCAGCGTATTTAGCTCCTCCAAAGTAAGCCTGCCATCTTTTAGCACTCGTGTTAAGTGATGCTCAGTCGATTTCAACTCACTCTCCCACAAGCCGCCAAAGTAGGGCACTGAGGGAGGGTTGAATCTCCACTTTATCCCTTCACTAGCCATGCTTGACTCGCAGCTGGTTAGATATGATACCAACTCTTTCTGCACTTCTACAAAGTTAGTACCGTTGTCACTATGGATGGTTGAGCACTTTCCTCTTCGTGACATGAAACGTCTTAATGATGCCAAAAATGCTCCACTCGTTAACCCGATGACCGGTTCTAGGTGAATGGCCCTTGTGGAGAGACATATGAAGACTGCAATCCATGCCTTTTTCCTGTTTGTCTCCGTATTCCACTTCTTATCATTAAAGGCCCGGCAAATTCTACACCGCTGACAGCAAATGGTCTAGTAGGGATTAAGCGTTGTTTTGGTAACGGAGCCATTAGAGGAGATACAAATCTTGGTCTTGCTCGAACGCAGGTCACACAGCGTTTCGTGACAGAACGAGCCATGCTTCTACCTCTGATTTGCCAGTATCTTTGTCTAACCTCTGCTAGTAATGCTTGAGGCCCGCAGTGAAAAAGTGTCTGGTGAGTGTCTTCGAAAATTAGCCTGGTAATTTTGTGGGTTGCAGGTAACACAATAGGATGCTTTTGATTTTCTGCAATTTGGGCGTTGGCCAGCCGTCCTCCAACTAGTATTAAGTTTTCACTTTGGAGCATCGGATGTAGTCCCTTTAATTTACTACGCCCTGATACTTCCTTGTTTTTGCTCAGCGAGATATATTCTTCATTGAATTCTTGTAACTGTGCTTGCCTTATTAAACTAGTTTCGGCTTTATTTAAATACGATACACTTAAATACCGTGCTGTAGTACCAATCTGCCTTGGTCTTCGGAAATCTATAAACTTAAGAAACCAGGCAACATCTCTCACTAGTCGACGCCAACTTGAGTAGTGTTCGATAATTCCGATTGACTGATCCATCGTGGTGAGTGTGAGCTTAACCACTCGTCTTTCTGGTAATGTTTCTTCGTCTGGTAGTGTGGTGAACGAATGCTCCCAACCATCATTGCTGTGGCTCAACCACTGTGGTCCATTCCACCATAACTCAGAGACTTTTAGCTCTTGTGCCAATACTCCTCTGTATAGTATGTCAGCTGGATTTTCTGCAGTCCCTACATGCCTCCATTGTTGTGCATTGGTCAGCTCAAGTATTTGATCTACGCGATTCGCGACGTAGGTTTTAAATCTAGTTGCTTCACTTTGGATCCAACCCAATGCCACCGTAGAATCTGTCCAGAGGTGGAAATCCTTGACATCCAATTCCCATGCTGCTGCTACTTTTTCTGCCAACAGTGCTAACACCAGAGCGCCTCCAAGTTCTAAACGCGGTATTGTAGCTCCCTTGACTGGTGCTACTCTTGATTTTGAACATAATAGCCATGAACACCACTGCCCATTCTTGTCTTTACTTCTCACATATATGCATGCATCATAAGCTTCTTCAGAAGCGTCACAAAACCTATGCACCTCAATATGATCGCTCATGACTGGCTTGCACTTCCTAGGAATCGTTAACGCTCCGAGTTCCTCGAACTGATTGTAGAATCGGAGCCACTTCTCCCTTATTTCGTCTGGAATTGGATGGTCCCAATCTATCTTTATTTGCCACAGTTGTTGCAGGAATATTTTACCTTTAGTGAGTGAAGGTGTCAAAAAAACCAGAGGATCCAAAATCCTGTTAAGGTCAGATAGCAATATTCTTTTTGTACATCTTGGACTGTTAGCTGGCATTATAGCTTGATATCCAAGCACATCCTGCGTTGGCTTCCAACATAAACCAAAAGATTTAACTATCTCATCTGCTTCTATTTTGATTATGAATAATGTCTCATTTTCGGCTGCTTCTATGCTTTTGAGTATCTCGGCTGAATTAAGCACCATTTTCTGAGCGGTAGTTTGGCTGACTCTAAAAACATGCTGATTTGCGACTGTAACATCTTGCATTCATCTATAGTCTCAGCTCCAGTCATAAGGTCGTCCATATAGAAATCCCTACGAATTGCCTTCACTGCCTTAGGAAATCTTAGCTTTTCTGCTTCAGCCAGCGATGCGACACACTGAGTCGCCATAAAGGATGCTGAAGTAGTACCATAAGTGACTGTTGCTAGTCTATAGATGCGAAGTACCTCGCTTGGTCTCTCCCGCCATACTATACGCTGCAAGTCTTGATCTTCCTTGGATACTCCCACTTGCCGAAACATCTTCTCTACATCAGCAGTTATAACATACTGATGCGTTCGAAATCGTATCAATATGCTGAATAGTTCTTCTTGTACTGTGGGCCCACGCATAAGGACATTATTAATTGAGACTCCAGTTGAACTTTTGGCCGACCCATCAAAAACGACTCGTAACTTCGTTGTTAAACTTGACAATTTTACAACTGGGTTTTGAGGTAAATAAAAAAGGTTTTTGGTTACTGGTTCACTGTTGTTTACCTCTTGCATATGACCTGAGTTTTCATACTCCTTCATAAAGCTGACATATGCTTCTCTCAACGATTAATCCTGTTGTAGTCTACGTTCCACGCTTAAAAATCTTGATGTTGCCATCCTCAGAGAATCTCCTAAATTCGTAACTTCAGCTTTTAATTGTAACCGTAGCACGAATCTACCATCTTGGTCGTGTTTTGCAGTTTCTTGAAAGTGTCTTGCTGCTTCCCTTTCTTCCAGACTCCTCTTATTCGTATTAGACAAATCATTGGAATTAACGTTTTTGCTGTTTTCTATGGTTATCATTCCATCTTCTAGTGACTGGCCGACAGATTTAACGTTTAACAGGCATATTGCTCCAACCTCTCCGGTAATGACCCAACCAAATTTGGTATCTTGCAAACACAGCGAGCCTGTGCCCAAACGAATATGCCTAGTTTCCAGTATGTTGAAAAAGACGCCACCGCCTATCAGCATGTCTATCGGTCCTGATGAATGAAACAATGGATCAGCCAGCTGTGGATTTAATTCCTCCCTCTGTGCAATATTCAATCTCGGAAATGTAACACAGTGATCCCATTGAGTCATGAGGTATAAATATTGGAAATTATTTGTTACCTATTTATTTGTTTTAATTTGATTTCATAACATTTTCAAATGCATTATAGAAAAATCACCTAGTTACGTACCTACATATTTACTACAAATTATAAGGTTTATAAAAAAAAATATTACCCAAATAATAGATTTCCAGAAATATTATTTTTTATACATTGATGTATTATTATTTTATTATTTTATATTCTTTGGTAACTTAAAAGAAGCCGCAAAGAAAGTAGAAACTATAGCATAAGTCATAATTTAAGAATAGATAATATTATATGGGTACGTAATATCTCGTATGTCCGTATGGTTACAAGACAAATGTAGGGGAGACCAGAGCAAAACGCATAGGTTAACTTTATGTGTCAAAAAGTGGTGTCCAAACTATTATTTTAATAACTATTTATTAATATAATCATAAACTGACTTCTCAAATCCATTATTTATTCCTTCAAAAAAATTAATTATATCACTCAATTAATGTTAAAATGAAACATTTTTAAAAGTGGAATTTTATTCACTTTGCTAGGGCATAGTGAAAACATATGGTGGGCAAAGTGGTAAACTATGAGATAAATAAATAATTTACGTTAATCCATTTAATAATTGTATAATATGAATACTATACAGTCGAATCCACTTAATTGGGACACATCGGGTGGTGACCTATTTGTACCCATTATCCCGACTGTCCCGATTAACCGAAGAATTGTACATGCAGTTCATTCGGGACTGTCATTAATGTTCCCTTTAAGCGGATTCTACTGTATTTCACATCAAGTGTACACCAAAGCGTTCGTTTTGAAATAGAGTAAACGTACACGATGTTTGTTTTAAAAAAGTGTTACATCAATGTACACTTTTTTCATACCGATCCAAGAGCAGGTGTAGGAGATCATTATCATTTCTTATCAGCCTATAGTTGATTCAGTAATAAATTCAGCTGATTAATGTACACCCATCACGGACTAAGATATGCCTTAAGGTGACACATATTATATTTATGAATGATAAATGTCATATTAGTGACTCAATCTTCTTAACACATATTACTTTAAATTAAATAGTAGAAAATATAATGAACATAAAAGAAAATAACTCTTTTTTTTGATGGCAAATAGAATACATGCAAAACTATATCTATACCTTTAAATATTTTTTTATAATAAGGCATCTGGAATATTTCCTACAAAATTTTAAAAAACCCCTTATCATTCCTTCATATAAATCAGGGGCTTCTGAAAATATAACTGATTATGGACCTACCTCTCTCAGTCTCTCACTCTGTCTATTTCAAAAATGTCTTAAAAATAGATTAGTACAAATTTTAAATTATCATAATTTTTTTTTCTAATAGTCAGTGTGGGTTCAGGAAAGGTATATCTAATTAATGGTGATCTACTGCAGACTTCATTCAAGTCTGGATAAAAGAAATAAGGTAATAGGCATGTTCCTTGATTTGAAAAGATCATTTGATTCGTCGGTCAACTGTAATATTTTTTATAAAGAAATTAAAGTATTGTGGTATCCGTACAATTGTTCTATCACTATTCTCATCTGTCAAATAAACACTAAGCACAGGTAGTTAGAATTAATGAGTACTTTAGTTATTCAATTTCTGTTAACTGTGGTGTTCCTCAAGGTACCGACTTAGGACCTATACTATTCCTTATATACATTAATGGACTTATTAATTTGAAAATTAATTGTAAAGTAATTTGTTTTGCCTATGATACATTAGTATTACTTTGAACTTGATAATATTGACAATCTATATAGCTTAGCTAATAAATGTATCAACAACATTAAAGCCTGGTTAGATAAAAATGTGTTCACAAATAATTTACAATCCAAGCGAAGACAATCTAACCAAGGTTACCAAACAATTTTAACAAATTTTCATTTATTTATTTTTGTTTTTCTTGATTACTTTAAAAAGTACAGAGAATTTTGAATTTTAACATCCTAAAAGTACTAACTAGATCCAATTTGCTTCTGAAAACCTCCATCGAAGTTTATGACCAGAGAATTTTTTCTACGAGATGTGCATATATATATATTTAAAATATATTCTGGTTGCTCAACCAATAAGCACCCCTTGAATATAATATGTCCTATTAATGCCACTTGGTAGCGAAAAAAAATATTATGTTATATGTATCATTTGGTGCTGTCATTTCCATCAATAAACTATAATCAAATTTAGCCATTGTATAACTTGTAAATACAGATTGTAAATATACTAAATTTTGTTCAATAAAAAAAAGGCATATGTATACTTGTATAATATATACTATTTATATTACTTTATATTATGACTTTATATATTTACCTTTTATTTAATGTCTTAATATAAATTATTATTTATTTTAAACCAGTAATTATAATTTATAATGGTGCGATATGGCATGCATTTACAAGTAGGTACCTATGTATGTATATAGTTTGCATTGTGTATCTTAATACATCTATGTGTATTAGATAAATAATTATAACATTTAAAATCATTTAATTTAAAACTAACAATTTTTACCTACCTACTACATACCCATCAAAAAAAAAAATTAATAAAAAAGGTGCTCTGCTGTACAGTAGATTACAAGTGGGTCACTGTATAATGGATGGTATTAAATTTTAATTCAATGATATAATATCATTGTATAAGAAAAACGATTCTGAACGGAGACAGTATGTCAGTCTAGGTATAAGACATATTATATACTAATCTATCGTATTAAAAAAAAAAGTACCTATAATAAATTCCAAATTAATCATATCACAATATCCATTAGGTACTTATAACGCGTTATACATCAACAAAAACCGGGATACTATCATACATAATATATAATAGTACACTTTAGAAGTTTCACGTACCCACGAATGATATTATAGGTACAATCACAACAAAATAACTAAAATAGTTATTCTAGGTTTTTTATTATGTAATTTCGTCGAAATTTGAACTTAAAATGACTTTAAAAAAAAACTGTGTTATGTATTTTTTAGATTTTTTAGTAACAGAATTAACTATTTACTTGGAATCTTGTTTTAAATTTTCAATCCTTCGATATAAAAGTTAAACATTTTATACATTTTTAACTACGAAATAATTATTAAAATTTAAATTTGATACATTTTGTCAAAATTCAATCTTTAAATACTTATAAAAAAAATTATGCCTATGTATTTTTAATATTTTTCAACTGATATTGTAACAATATATCAGGAGCCTTGTATTAAATTTTTACATTATTTGGCCCAACAGATAAAATATATTGATATTTATAGAAAAAAAAACTAATAAAAAATTTAAAATTATAAATGTCCGTAAACAGCTCAAAAAGAGTCAACATATTTTCAAAATTGTATGGTGTATAGGATATGCTAATATAAACATTAAATGAAATTTTCATGTATCTACAGTTATTCGTTTTTGAATTTCAACAAAATAAGGAAATCACTACATGAGAAATCTGTGAGTATTCAATGTTGTAAAAATTTGAATTTCAAACGCTCATAAAAATTTAATTTGCATTTCTTATAGACATTTTTTTTTTTTGATAAAGGTAGATAATCTTATAAGAAATCTTGTATTATATTTTCAAATCTTAGATTTAAAAATAAAAATTTTTACGAATTCTTAACTCAAAATAATTTGCTAATTTTCGTGATTTTTCATATTTTGTCAATTTTTGAACTTTAAATGCTTATAAAAACTGTGACCAAGGATTTTTAATATTTTTCATCTGCCTTTGAAACAATATACTAGGAGCCTTGTATTAAATTATCAAGCTTTTTTAACCAACAAATAACATTTTATTGATATTTTTAGAAAAAAAACTAAAAATAAATGGAAAATGTAACTAAACAGTTCAAAATAAATCAAAATATTTTGAAAATGTTATCGTGTATAGAAAATGGAAATATAAGCAACCAGTGAAAATTTCATGTATATACGTTCATTTATTTTAGAGTTACACCAAAAACCTAAATCTATTTTTTGGAAAACCGATTTTGGGTAAAAATTCCCGTTTTTCCTTAATTTTTATGTAGTTTTTCCCATCGCTTGTGAAAACTATTGGGAATTTTAAATTTTGACCTTCTCAATGCATCAACGATATTCACTTTCCTATCAGAAAAGATACTGTTGAAGAAAATCGAAGCATTATTTCGACTACTTATCGTGTACACAGACACAAAAATAAATAATAAATAAATAAAAGAAAAAAAAATGTTCAATTTTGCATAGTTATAACTTATAAGGATTGAAAATTTAAAACAAGGGGTTTCTTAGTATTTTGTACTGTAACCAAAAAATCTAAAACTTATATAAACACAGGTATATTTTATGTTCTAATTTTAGATATTTAATCGAAGAATAATTTTTTTTTTTCGTATTAATTTAAAAATATTATTCGTGGGTACTGGGTACCTATTTATAACATATAAAGTACCTATATTAAATTTAATGTATTCACCAAAAATGAATTCAACCTATAGAATATTGTTTGGGTTATAGCACTACCTATCAGCGGTTTAATATGCGAATATGTGAATAAAATATGGCATAAAAACATTGTTTCATAATTTATTCAAGTAATACGGCTTATTGAAGCGGTTTACAGTAAAAATACCTATTAAGTATACAATTTGTAGAGGAGAATTTTTTTAGTAACCGTATTTTTGCACTGGGGCGAAAAATGTCTAAACGTGGCGCACTGCCTATTTGTGTCCACAAGTCCTTACAATGTTTATAAGTAAACATGCAATTTAGTAGCTCTTGTATAAATAATACTAAGGCTTGTTTTGCTCAATAATGTAACTGATTTCCCCTTAAACTTTTTTTGAGGATTCTTAATTACTAATTATTAATGTACTCGATGTTGAATGTAGTAGGTCACTATTAATACTATTAAAAATGTAAAACTAGCTACTGGCAATAAACTAATAAGTGAAAACTTGTAATATCAAAATAAAGCCGATAAAATGTCTTATTTCATGGAATAACTACTGATTTTAGTATAAGTGAATCGGTAATTGTACCTAAATGATATTTACAATTTACAATATTCGATCACTGTCTGAGAATACACTCGATTGAAAACCAGCAATCGAATAGACTTTTTTGATCAAAAACAGCTATTGGACCGATCTTTTCGATTGATTTGATTAGTCTCATACCAAAGTCGCAAGTAGAGAGGGGCGGCTTTAGGAGCTCTTATTTTTGTTTAGTCCGTCACTCATTTTCAAAATATGAAACTTTTTTAGTCATGCCAGTATGCCACTATACCTACCAAATCATTTAAAAGCAACCGCTGAGACTTTATAGCTATATAGGTGTAGGGTAGGGTGACCATACGTCCTGTTTTACACAGGATTGTCCTTTATTTCGGCTTTGTTGTCCTGACAAACTTCTCTCAGGATGCTTTTTGTCCCGTAATTAAAATTCTGTCCCATATTAATCCCGTTTTATGCCTTATCGTTAATGTATATAATTTTTGAAATTTTTAAAATGACATTATTGAATAGAACAATATAAGAATCTTTACTTTTCAATTGTATTTTTGTATTTTTGTTTTTACCATTATTATTGTAGCATCACATTGTTGTCGGCGACGTAAACCGGGCGTGTAATAGTATAACATTTACCGACCGATATTTACCAGTTCGTAATCAAATGTGAGCATATTGCGAAATAAATAAATATTAATAATAGCCTAATAATATATCTATGTCGTTCACAAGCGTTATCTTATTGGACAACAAAAAATAAAATAAATACTTATTAGGTAATTTAAAAATATTATATATTAAATTATTAAAATATAACAATATTATAATTGTTTTGTCCTGTATTTTATTTTTTTAAATATGGTTACCCTAGTGTTGTAGGGTATAATGGTGTAGGAAATGTTTGTACTTTGTAAGGGGGTTATTGATTTTTTTAAGGGAGCTTAGCCCCTAAGCCACTAAGCCTATGCTACTCACGCTATCAATGGAGTATATAATGTAAAATTACTAATCATTTTAAGTTAAAATTTGTACATGATATTACTAAATTAGTAACTTATACAATATAATCAACCACTGTGATCATATTGAAATTCATTAAATTCATTCACTGGATGACGGGAAGTTCTCGTTCAGAGGTCCAACTAAACATTTGAGTAGTTGAGCAAGGAAAGTAATAAAAATAATAAAATTACGTTACCTACTCGTCACATTGAATATATGTATTTAAATTATATTTTCGTTACCCGAAATATTTTTAACAAGTTACGTTTATTACTTTAACAAAAAAACACTTTTCTAAAAAAACAAAAAAATAATGAAAAATTTAAAAGTGTGTGGTATAATATGTCAAGTGTAAGAGCGCCACACACTTTTAAATTTTTCATTATTTTTTTGTTTTTTTAGAAAAATGTTTTTTAAAAGAAATTTTTTAATTTTTTATTTTCTACTTTTTAGTTAAAAAATTTTTTTTACGGATTATTGTATTGTCATCCAAGACCAAGGTCTATACCAATTTTCAGAATTTTTCATCTTCAAAAAGTGCCTCAAATCGAGCGCGCAAGATTTGATCACAGACAGACGTGAAACCAAACTTAAGAAAAGTGTTAAAAAAATAAATTACAAAATCAGTCCATATATAAGACAACTAGCTGGTCCTGCGCAACTTCGTGGCCCGTAAAAAATGACAACCCTTAAAAAATTGTGATTGTTCAACTCCTTTTATTTGTAACTCACTGCAGTAAGTGCAACTCGGCCACCTTAGTAGCCAATGTGTGAAAATTCGATTTGATGTACACTATAGGTACTTGTATCTATGTACCTGATCTGCCCGATTAACCAATAGCTTCAGCTATTTTTATATCCTTTTCATAAGGACATTTTCGAGAGCAGATTTAAAAATTAAAACATATTGTAAAACTGTGAGTGACAATGTAAAAAATATTGAAAACAAAGAATGATTCAAACACCAAATAATTGTTAATTATTAATTAATTAATGTTAAATATCTATAGCCATTTTTTTTTCAAACTAACTTTTAACTGATTTGTGATGGACAATAAATTAAGATTTTAAATTTCAAGTATTATGAATCTTATCTATAAAATGGCAGATCTTTATTATTTTGATTAGATCTAGTGAGATATACATTATTCTTAATTGTATTTTATCAAGTATAGATCTAAGATTACGAAGAATATAAAATAATGTACGGCTTAATGATACTAAATATTCTATGTGATTTTTCCATTTTAAACTCGAGTCAATATAGAGTCTTAGGTCTTAGATAGTTTATATAACTAACATTTTCTATTCATATGCACATATAACTATGATATATATAATACAATATCTAATGATTGATTAGATTGTGATTTGGTGATTAAATAAGTGGTTGTAGGTTTCACTTTAGTGTGAAAAATAAATTTTCCCAATTTGTGTATAGATGCCCCTAAAATTTCCTCTCTACTATTTCAACAAAAAATGTTATAATACATTATTGTTATTATTATTTAAATAAATTTATTTAATTTTTAATTTTACCTTTTCATCATCCCTGTAAAGGTGATTGACTGTAACACTTTTTCATCATCTTCTAAAGAGACTAGGTGTCTGGATAACCGTAGAATTTAAGGCCATTATTCTAGAATCACTACCTATCTTGAAACGGTGCGTCCGATTGGACGACCCGCGTCCTAAATAAAAATAACGATTGTTTGTTCAGTAATCAAGTCTCTCTATTGCTATGTAAAATTATGGTTTATATTTACAATATTGGGGCGAGTAAAGCGTCGATTTGTGCCGACCAGACTTAAGCAAGTGAGTCGACACAATCGGAGGCGCTTGGGTATTGGTCGGGCAATCGCCGGACCCTATCTTTACAATGGATTGTGGTTTATAATATATATTTACAATGTGAATAATCAGCTGGGGAGCCGGCCGTCTTCGGTGCAGACTTAAGTTAAGCGGCACTCCGACGACGAAACAAACTCGGGTCGGACAACTTAACTAAGTGCCGATGTCAGTGGTGTGTTGGCCCTGAAAAGGGCCATTTAACATTGTAACGATGGGAGTTGTCGGTCTATCCGGTGATCCCGCAAGCCTGGATGGATGAATGGCGGTTGGCGATTGGTCGGCGTCGTCACTGCAAGAATATCTATTGACACGGGTCTTAAACCGTTGAGCGGCAGCTACGTGATTGGTTGGTACTGACGGTGCCGGCGTTGTCGATCGAACGATGCTTGTGGCCGTGGAGTGGCGTATCGTCGTTATTCGGCGGTTGAACGACGTTTACGGCCGTGGAGCGGCGTTGTCGTCGGTCTTCAGCGGCTGGACGATGCTTGCAACCGTGGAGCGGTATTATCGTCGGTAGTCAGCGGTGGGTTTCTGGTCCTGGTCTTCTTTCTATCGGAACGTTTCTTGGAGATGATGATAGTTTGAAGGTTTGAAGTAGACTGACTAGATTGTCGAAAATGTCCGGTATTTATACCCCTTTCGACAACCTAGTCCATCGCTGATTGGTCTGTGAATTCTGTTTTGACAGATGAACATCACACCGTTGTATTGATATTTTCCTTTACTCGGTGTGGTTTCATCTGTCAAATTGTTTCGTTCTATTGCTTCGTTACAATCTTTGGTTTGAGTTGGAAAATGACTGACCTCAATGTTATTTATATAATTATCAGAAGGAAATAATAGCTTACGAAATTTTTTTCTAGCTTAAAAATTTAAATTTAGTCGATCTTCAATTTTAGATATTTCACTATTAAGTTCTTTAGAATTCGTATTATCCTTTCCATCAGGTGTGAGATATGTTCTTATTATTTGAATTGACATTGGTGCACCTGATTCATCAACTTGTTCATCTGGTACAAGAATAACATCACCATTTAACTCTTTACATAATTGATTTGATAATATGTTAACAACTTCAATTGATTTGTGAAATTCAACCTGAAAATAAAAATGAATATTATGAGGTTATACAATTTAGTAACTTTAAGAAACTTTATGATTTGAGAATGTGTTTTATCTTACAACCTTAACGTTATACACAAACCCTCTATACATTATAATATAAATAGTATAAATAAACTATGATAAATATATATATATTTATACACATATAAGTCGATACCTAGGTAATAGAGTAATCACCACAACCTACTCATTAATTTTAGTAATCACTTCACAATGGTATTATTATATTGAAGTAATGAAATCATCAAAGTCTTATCATTAGCTATATATCTGATACCGTCTTAACTTACCTCGAACAGAGTTGTGTATTCATATACCGATCCGATCCGTCAAACTCGACTGTGTTAGAATAACCATAATAAGTATTGGATTGGGTAATATGTGACTACCCCCTCACATATATAGGTACATATCAATTACCTACATGCTAATTCTTTCCTATTCCGTGATACGTTTACACGTATAACTACCACAATCGCGACACGTTAAGTAGCTAAGTGGGTTATACAATATACATGTAAACGTATACCTATCAAATACTAATATAGGTACTATATATAATATCTTACAATCGTAGTAATGTGTTAAGTGATCTAATATAGTTTACATATCATACATTTTAAGTACTATATCACACAGAACATATTGATCATTTATGAAATATCATGATGTAGGATGTGACGTATACGTTTACACCAGGTTAGAATGCATGTACAGATATTATTTTTCCAATGTAATTATATGAATAGTAAAAATAATGCAAATACATATTTTTTATTGTATTGTTTGATTAAATAATATATTTATATATAGTATACAGTTAGTAAAACGTATATATTAATATTAAACTGAAACCATGTTGAGCTGAGAGCGAGTGTACCACCCATCCCGTAACACAGTCAATGTGATATGTACCTTAAGGTTTCTTATAGTGTCACGGGATGGGGTGGTACACTCGCTCTCAGCTCAACATGGTTTCAGTTGGTATGTAATACTTTTTATTTTTTATTTCATGATTAACTAACTACTTATATCCTTAGAACAAATGATGGATGACCCCTCTCCAAACGTTATTTTGTTGTGATTATATAATATTATTCGTGGGTACCTACTTGAAACTTCTAAAGTGTACTATTATATATCTATGATAGTATCAGGGTTTGTTATTGATGTTGATGTATAACGTGTTATAAGTACCTAATGGATGTTGTGATAATGTGATATGATTAATTTGGAATTTATTATAGGTCAATTTTTTTTTTAATACCATAGATATGTATATAATTTGTCTTAAACCTAGACTGACATACCGTCTTCGCTCAGAATCGTTTTTCTTATACAATGATATTGTATCATTGAATTCAAATTTAATAGCATCCATTATACAGTGACCTACTTGTAACCTACTGTACAGCAGAGCGACATACACTTACCCACCTTTTTTTATTTATTTATTTATTTATTTATTTATTTATTTAATTGATTTAACGGGCTTGAGCCCTTTGAATATAAGGTATAAAACAATTGACAAATTACATGACCGGAAACTTACTTATTTTGATTACAATAAACAAAAAGGAACAAATAATAAAGAACTATACAAAGTACAAATACAGAAATACAACTAATTACTTAAATGGAAAATATTAATAACTATTAAACATCATTAATACATATTATTATTAATAATACATTGCACTTAAATTTATTACGACTAGAATCAAAAAAATCTATTAATGGGGATATTTTATTAGCTATTTTTTTGAGCGCGAGGGAAAAACGAATTGGCACCATAACTTTTGCAATTGTAGGGGATGACAAATAAATCATTGATCCTGGAGAAGAAAGTGGGAACCTCGATACTTAGTAAACTTAGTAGATGTGGACAATCAATAAACCCATTTAATAGATCATAATATATAAATAATATATCAGAGAGTTGTCTTCTTAGATCGATCGAATCCAGACCTATTGATAACTGAATGGGTTTAAATATATTACTAGAGATAGGCACTTTAGAGACGTAAACTATTCTTTTTAAAAATTTATACTGGACAATCTCAAGATCATTCAAGTATGTAGACAGGTTTTGGGACCAAATTATGGATCCAAACTCTAGTAAAGATCGCACGAGCGAGCAATATAAAGTTTTTAAGCTTGAAGGGTGTTTAAAATGTTGTGTATTCCTATTAATAAAGCCTAGCATCCTATAGGATTTATTTAAAATTTTTTTATGATTGAACTTAAAAGAGAAATCTGATTCAAAATATATTCTTAAGTCTTTAATCACAGTTACTCTGACTAATTTTACATTATTAAGTTTGTAATTGAATATAATTGGGTTTTTAGAACGGGTAAATGAAATAATGTTACACTTATCAATGTTTAATTCAAGAACATTCACGCTTCAAGTATAAAATTTATTTAGCTGATCTTGTAATGTCTCAGAGTCTGCAGATAACTGATTAAGATTGAATCGAGCAAAATAATTTAGCATCATCTGCAAAAAGCAATAATTTTATAGAATTTTTAAAATTATAAGGATTTGGTTTATCCAATTTCAAATATTATACAATTCATTTATATAGTTATTATTAATTTATAATTATTTTTGGTTGCGTTGCTATTTAAAAATATCGCTTTAATTTTTATAGTAGTCGTAAGACTATGGTATGATACTATAAAATTATTAACTAATTATAAATACGATAACACAAATAAAAAATCTTTAACACGAATTACGAAGACCTAGGCCTATACCCTTATAGTTTGATATTATCGCCATTATCTATATACTTCATATTTAATTATGAAAATTCTATTACACTTACACGTTATTATGAGTCGTGAAAATAATTAGTTGACTAGAGCTTAAATATATCATGAATAAAGGACAAAACAATATTTCTACAATAATTACTTGCAATATTTATTGAATCAAAAACAGTATATATCAGTATTAAATCCAAGTCAAAAACGCAGACCAACCGATACTTTGTGAACTCGATTTTTGAAGTGCTCAAACCGAATTCGAGATATACATTATACACGGGATGTAAACTAAACGAATGGTGCACAGAAAGCGATTAAAAATACGAAAAGAAATAATAACGTCCGACGAACGAACCGCACATCGGTGGCTTCGAAAACAAACGAACATAAAAGGTAATAAGGTATTATTTAATTATGCAAATTCTATTACACGTTATTATGAGCCGTAAAAACAATGAATAAACAGTAAAATATTGGTTATACCTATAATAATTATCATAGTTTTTAAAAATTTTAGTTATCTATAACGTCTGCACACGCATGATTAGTTTGAAATTACGTAATACACTCGTTTTTGATAGTTCGTTATGATATATATTTATAGTAAATACGAAAACAAGTCGATATAATATATACCGGTAGATAGAGTACAAGAAAAAATAATAATTTATAGTAATAATAATAAACGATTTGATATTTATTTTAACTAATTCACTTTTCCGCCGAAATCATACTTTTCCCTTTTCCACTAAATCAAAAAAGGTAGTTTAGTATTTGAATAATATCTAAATATTATAATATATGCATGTGTCGGTCATATTATATTTTTGTGAATTAAATACAGGATTAATAATAATAGTTTTTCTAAAAGTGTTAAACGTACTATTTGTAAATCACATTAAAATTTTTTTTTTTATTTTTATTTCACATAACATGTCAGTCATATATACGTCATATTATAATTTAAATATAAAATTAAAATTATTTTGTAAATTAATTACATGATTTATAATAAATGTTTTTCCTACCACTATTAAAAAGTATTTTACCTACTATTTATAAATCAAATTAAAATTATAAATTTATTTTTATTTCACATACATGTCAGTCATAAATTTTTTAATTAACATTCTTCTAACTAACTATAGTTGTGTGATATTAAAAATATACGATTTTACAAAGTCATATTTGAAAATTTAAGAAAAAAATAAATATAAATATAGATATAAAATTAAAATAGTTTGTCACACTACCTGTCAAGATCGCCATTTGTTTACTCGGTTATAAATTGCTTAATTCGATTTTTTCTGTCTCGAACTCAATGAATATCTGCCTTGTTTGGTAAATGGGTAGATACTTCTAAGCTTAACATAGACTTCAGTTTGTACTTCATTAATCAAAACGGTTACCAAAGTATTGATAGACGGCGATTCCTTATAAAAACTTTGATTAAAATTCGAATGGAATAACTCACAATTGTTGGTCGTTTGTCTTAAACTTTAACTTGCTGATTCCCAAATTATTGGAGAATAATAGCAATTTTCGGTCAGATAATTGTCAACTAAGTATTCTGAATATTTACCAACTTGGTCATTTGTGGGACGGTCAGCCATAAAGTTGTCAATGAAACATTCAAAAACTTCACTTGGATCTGAGAAAAGTAAGCCAAAAGTATCACTTCTCTACTTCTGAAGGTTATTGGTTCTGGTAGGCAGTGGATAGCCCTAATTTTTTAATTGTACACGCTTGGGTTAAGTTAAAATTACAACCCATAATTTGGGTTTGTGGCCAAATTTTAAGAATGGTATTTATTATCGATTTTTTGAAATCTGTAGTTATATACTGTGGTTATAATTGCACACCTAGTGTAGAAATTTTGTCAACAATTAACTGAAATGTATATGCAATATTCATATACTTCTGTAATTTTTGAAGGCAGGAAACAAAATGTTAAAATAATATAGTGTCCATTTTCGAGCCCATGAATCATGAACAGTTGGGCAAAAAATTTAAATGTTCCATCCATAAATAATAAATCATCTTATTTTAGGAATAAATTATTCGTATGACATGAAAAAATAACAATACTTTTTTGTTGATCATTAATTAACAAAAAATCTTCACTTTGCTTTGTTTTTAAATTTATTGTTTCTAAAAATGTGTGTACTTCTTATAAATTGGTTGGTTTGGCAGGTAGGCACTTTTCGTCGAGCTTCATATAATATATTTTTCCTCGGCCTTTTGATGTCTGCCGTAGTGAATTCTGAAACTTCTATATTTTTTCCAATCTCTATTAGTATAATTTTGTTTGGTTTATTACTGGTATAATGGTATCATCCACTGTTTTTCTCTTACAGGCATTATTTACAATTCGCCTAGATATACCTAATTGTCCAGATATAAGGCTCATGTTTTAAATGTTCACAATCATCATGCACCATAGCATTATTTTCAGTGTACACTTTTGCAATATTTGTAATACATCGCCAACGATTTGAACCATGGATTTGTTAATTGATTTAATAACACGTTTATAATTATCTAAAACTAATAATGGTTTTCCACGTTTACTTACAATGAATTTAACCATTATGTTATGATGTGTAGTTTATAGTTGGTTCAAAAATAAAAAAATGTAGTTTTTATTGGCAAAACAAAAAAATTAACTAACGAAATACACTAAAATAATATTTTATGAATATTTTATTACACACTTTTATTAAGTTCGCTTTCACGTCTGTTTGTCTGTAATCAAATCTTGCGCGCTCGATTTGAGGCACTTTATGACGATGAAAAATTCTGAAAATTGGTATAGACCTTGGTCTTGGATGACAATACAATAATCCGTTGTCGTTTTGGGACCCGGACCTCCAGGTTGGCGATGACGGTTGTGCAAAGTCATCTCCGAGGAAGTACAGGTACGAAGGGTTTCTCTGGGTCGAGGCGGGTTAACCTAACCATTACTCGCGGTACTTCAGTAAGTTAGCCGTACAGCATATAACAGAATAATGTTGTTAAAATAAAAAAAAAAAATAAAAAAGTTAACTGAAAAAAGAAAATCAGCGTTGGAGAAGAACTCTAAGTGGTACAGCTAAGACTGTAGGTACTGCTCAAGCTGCAGATCCCCAGGTAGCAGCGGATTGTCCCCACGACGTCGCCGTAAGACCCCGTTTCCTCTGTGTGCTTCTGCAGTGATACAGCTCACGACTGTATTGTTCAAGCTGCAGAACCTCACACAGTAGCGAACGGTCGTCCGCATTTACGCCGCCGAGTATCATCGCCGGTACGCACCGTATTTTGCTAACAAACTCGCCATCACGCGCGCTCGCATCACCGCCGCTGATCGTCGAGTTCGCTGCCATCGTCGCCGTTGTCCGCGCTCCCGTCGCGAGACCTCCCGCCGCACGATATCAATATTTTGGTACAGCATAAAACAGAATAATGTTGTTAAAATAAAAAAAAAATAAAAAGTTAACTGAAAAAAGAAAACCAGCTTTGGAGTGGTACAGCTAAGACTGAACAGTTCAAGCTGCAGATCCCCGTGTAGCAACGGATTGTCCCCACGACGTCGCCGTAAAACCTCGTTTCCTCTGTGTGCTTCGGCAGTGATACAGCTCACGACTGTATCGTTCGAGCTGCAGAACCTCACACAGTAGCGAACGGTCGTCCGCATTTACGCATAGATAATATAAGAATGGATAGGACATAAGAACTTATCACATGAAAATTTAGTGATACTATTTTTAAGGTTATATAAGGCAAATATTGATATGATAATTGATAAATAATAATAAATAAAATTTATATAATTTCATTTTGTTAAAATATTATTTTCCAATTTCCATTTTCCAGGCACAGGTGGCACAACAATCAAAATACAAACTGACAAATATCTAAATATAACTGACTATCATGTTATTATTATTATTATTTAATAACAGTTTTGCACATAACCTTAAAAAGCCTCATATCGTCTTTCTCTCTTTACGTTCTCTCTTCCCCAAAAAAGCGCACGGCCTCATATGGAACTGGTGTAGGCATGACGTCCTATCCATTCTTATATTATCTATGCATTTACGCCGCAGAGTATCATATCACCGGTAAGCACCGTATTTTGCTACCAAACTCGCCGTCACGCGCGCTCGTATCACCGACACCGCCGCTGATCGTCGAGTTCGCTGCCATCGTCGCCGTTGTCCGTGCTCCCGTCGCGAGACCTCCCGCCGCACGATATCAATATTTTAATTATCGCACGCAATATATAATCTCTTCCCATAAATATTTGTTTATTTTGTACGCATCGTCGCTGTTGCCGTCGCGAACACACAGTTAGTAAATTGTAAATGAAGGACAATAAATTATAAGTACTGTAAAATAACAAAATATATTATAAATATATTCACACGATACTTGGGAATTACGTTTGATGAAAATTTAAGGTGGAATGTACATATAGATAACATAGTTATGCGTTTAAGAATATCAGTGTGTAAATTCTGTAAACTTAAAGACATTTTTCCTATTAACATTGTACGTAATATATATATTTTATCATTATACCAAGCAGTCTTTCAATATGGCATTCGAGTATGGGGAGGTCTTACACAAACAGCTATTAAACCACTACAACTGCAACAAAATAAAATTATTAGAATATGTCTAAATAAATACAGTTTAGAAGAATCTACATCTCAAAATTATAAAGAACTCAAATTTTGCCTATTAATTCACTGTATAAGAAATTTGCAATTATGTGGGTAGTAAAAAATATGGAAAATTGGTTTTGGTAATTATACGAATACTTCTTTCGGTCAAAAATTTGTGGATTATCTTGGTCCGAAATTTTATAACTCTCTAGATTTAGATTTAAAAAAAAAATAATCGAAAAACCAAAACATGCAAAAAATATTATTAAAAATTGGTCTCTATTAAACATTGAATAAAATGTATATCATTTATATTATAAAATATTATATAACATCTTTGCTTTATATTAACTATTATATTTTGTTCTAATCTAAATTTAATTTCTTGTATAACTTATATAATATGTATATAACTACTAAACATGTTTATCCTGTTATCATAAGCAACCTGTATATTATTGATAAGTAATATTAACTCCCTACCTTCATCACAAGCTATGCTTAAATAAGGTAGGTATAAATTTAAGATATATTTATTTTTTTTTTTTGTTTATTTAAAGCCTCAACAACAAAGGTTATTGGCTTACGGTATTTACATTTTTACATTTTTGGATATAAAAAAATTATGGTTATTACTAATCCTAAGTTTAAGGGTGTACAAAATAGTGATAAATAATAGAATAGAAAAAAAAAAGAACAATGTAATTAAATAAGGTTGTACAGTTTTGTTTGCTGTAAAAACATTAGGGTGTTATTGGAGTTTTTGAGGTCGGGTCCGAGTATTTCGTAGAGGTGGTCCGGGATATTTAGAGAGGTTTTGGTATCCGCGTATTTCCGGCAGTGAAGAAGAACGTGTTCGACGGTGATGATTTCCCCGCAGGTTGTGCATTGGGTTGGATCTTCATGTCTCATGAGGAAGTTATGTGTAAGCCACGTATGGTAAGATATATTGTATTGATGTATTTATATGTACAATTAACCTTTTTTTTAATTTAATAAAAAAAAAAATATAATGATCTCATAATGAAATTTTTCATATAAAAAAATTTCAATTTGTTGTGTGAAAAAAAATAAAAGTCTTGTCATTTCACGACCCAATAAACTTATTTATTTATTAATAAATCATAATCATCAGTAGTTTGATTCTTTTTATTAAATATAAGAAATTTGTTTCATGAATATTTTTTAAACGTTTAATATAAAAATTTACTTTTAACTAAAAAGTAGAAAATAAAAAATAAATAGATATGTACCTATTCTCTTTGGAAAAAATCATAGCACGCTACTCGATATTTTTCCTCTACAAATAAAATCAACGAATCATAAATGTGTTTTTGTTAATAAGTAACCACGACAAGGAAAACCTTATGTAAAATCGGTTAGAAACAAACAATGCAGCATAACATAATATTATGTTAAAAAAATGGACCGTTTATAATATGAAACTCGTTTGATTTTCTCCGTTATCCAAGAGGTACGCTCCTTGTCATTGTTTTTATACGTTCGTCCGATATTGCAATTTTTAATGATTGGTATGAATAAAGCATCAATTTTTCGTCGTTAGTACTGTAATAATCATCATTATTAGTATATAAATAGATAAATAATATGTATAATTATGTATTTACTGACATTCGTCGACTTTGCTAAAAGTCCATATTATAGGAAAGCGTGTGCACAGATCAAAGGTGACGACTAGAAATAGCGCACACCTTTAGATTGTACGACAAACAAGGTGACTCCGAGTAGCATAAATAGGAAAGTCATAGACAAACTCGAGGAGTCGAATACAAGAGACGACGAGAGTGTGTACTTCTAAATTCAGTACGGACGTTTGTTATGATTTAATAAAAATACTTTGATTATACGAACATTTGTGTATCTTTATTATACTTCTAATTCTATTTCGAGTGCTGAAGCGGACACGTTACAACAGTACCTATCGTTTAGTTTTCGTACCGACCGCTCTCTATATTGTACGAAAATGTCATTTGCATGCTCAAATACGACATATAATTTTATAATTTCTTTATGTTCGTTACATTTGCAGTTCAGACTATATTTTTAATAAAAAAAAAAAAATTTATTTTGAACTAAAACCATAAACGCACTACTAAATATGGAATGACGACGAGAACGGATATCATAAACGTGCCGCTTTCGGAACACTTTGTAACCTCACAAAATCTTTTCACCCAAGTCGAATCGAGCAGACTTGTAAGTTTAACGCCATCGTTTTATGAGACGCCACTTTCCTTTCATGGTGTCGAACTATGCGTATTCACCACCACCTTTGATGGGAGACCACTTTTTTCACTAAAGCATATTTGGTATAGTGATAATAGTTATTAAAAAAATCGTTGTCATGTGTACACAATGTTGTATTTCTTTATTGTTTACTAATTAGACATTAGTATAATATTATGGAGCAACTGTCTTTCATATTATTCGAGTTACAATGTTTTCATTCAAACTTTATAGTTAATTCATCCCACGTTATAGTATACCACCTACTGTTAATCGACACTCCACTGTCGTACCCTGGCGAGGACGCCCGACCATAAGGAAACAAATTCCTTGCACGAGTTGATCCACAAGGAATCGAGTGTTCATTTGTTTACGATGTTGTTAAACGCCGAAGAGATTATTGAAGTACGTATGTACTTACTCGTAAGATGTATGTGTAAGATCGCTGTGTATAAGTACTTGGGCCGAAGACCGGAGCAACGGGGTTTTGCAGGGCATGTGCAGCTGGACGTCCTAAAATATTTCATAATTAAGTATATTAAATATATCAAAATTAAGGAAAAACGGGAATTTATACACTAAAATCTGTTTTCGAAAAAATCGATTTTGGTTTTTAGTGCAACTCTTAAACAAATTACCGTAGGTACATGAAATTTTGACTGAATGTTTATATTAGTATTTTCTATACACGATAAAATTTTCAAAATGTTTTGATTTATTTTGAACTGTTTAGGAACATTTTCATTTTCCATTTTTTTTTTTAAAAATATATCAATAAAAATTTTATTTGTTGGTTAAAAAATCTTGAAAATTTTATACAAGGCTCCTACTATATTGTTACAAAGGCATTTGAAAAATATTAAAAATCCTTAGTCACAGTTTTTTTTTATAAGCATTTAAAGTTCAAAAATTGACAAAATATGGAAAAATCAAGAAAATTAGCAAATTAATTTTGAGTTAAGATTCGTAAAAATTTTTCTTTTTAAATCTAAGATTTTAAAATGTAATACAAGATTCCTTATAAGATTATCTACTTTTAACAAAAAAAAAAAATGTCTACAAGAAGGTCAAATTAAAATTTTATGAGCGTTTGAAATTCAAATTTTTACAACATTGGATATTCACTCGATTTCTCATGTAGCGATTTCCTTATTTTGTTGAAATTCAAAAACAAATAACTGTAGATACATGAAAATTTCACTGAATGTTTATATTAGCATTTCCTATACACCATACAATTTGAAAATATTTTAACTCTTTTTGAGCTGTTTACGGACATTTTCAGTTTCAAATTTTTTTAGTTTTTTTTTGTATAAATATCAATAAAGTTTTATCCGTTGAGCCAAAAAGTGTAAAAATTTAATACAAGGCTCCTGATATATTGTTACAATATCAGTTGAAAAATATTAAAAATGCATAGGCACAATTTTTTTTTATAAGCATTTAAAGATCGAATTTTGACAAAATGTATAAAATTTAAAATTGAATAATTACTTTGTAGTTAAAAATGTATAAAATGTTCAACTTTTATATCGAAGGATAGAAAATTTAAAACAAGATTCCACGTAAGTAGTTAATTCTGTTACCAAAAAATCTAAAAAATACATGAGCACAGTTTATTTTTATAGTCATTTTAGTTCAACTTTGGACAAAATTACATAAAAAAAAACCTAGAATAACTATTTTAGTTATTTTGTTGTGATTGTGTAATATTATTCGTGGGTACTTGAAACTTCTAAAGTACACTATTATATAGGTATCTATGATAGTATCAGGGTTTGTTGTTGACGTATAACGCATTATAAGTACCTAATGGATATTGTGATATGATTAATTTGGAATTTATTATAGGTACCTACTACCTATTTTAGGTAAATTTTTTTTAATACCATAGATAAGTTTATAATATGTCTTATACCTAGACTGACATACCATCTCTGCTCAGAATCATTTTTCTTATACAATGATATATCATTGAATTCAAATTTAATACTATCCATTATACAGTGACCCACTTGTAACCTACTGTACAGCAGAGCACCTTTTGTTAACTTTCAACTTAACTGAAGGCAATTTGATTGAATTAACTTAACTATTAATTATTTTCATTGACTCACCCACCTTTGATATATATATATATATATCAACGGTTGTTACTAATATTATAATATCGATCCGCAAGACAATAAACTCAAAATAGTCAAAATGTAGTAAACTTATTTACGGTGTTCATTCCAACGTGAGCGTGACTTGGAGGACTGATTATGTGTTTGGCACTATAAATGTTTATGGTTTTTAGTTTATAACGAATAACAATAACATTTGAACGGTTACCGAGGGCTAGACGTCAGACCATTTTGTAACGTAAGTTATGCTTTAAGAGTGTTGCTTCCTTTTTATAATATTGTAATATTTGTGTCCACAAACGTACACGATGACGTGATGTTATATTATTATTATCATTTTGTAGTGTACCGTAGTGTACCGAGTTCGTAACTATATCGCATTCGATTAGCGAAAAGAAAAAAACGCACCATAATTGTAACATATTATGATTTATATTATATACTTACATATCATATAATAGCATTGATTATAACGGTGTTGGTGAGTTGCAGTCAGATCCCTAAATTAAGTACGAATTGCGGCCCGTGTTTATAAAACAGCCGTACGAGTTGCGCAAACATTTTATTTATCACTTTATATCCACCTATCAGCGTTACAAAGAAGACACTACGAGGAGGTTAGCCAAGTCGTCTCCCAAAAATTTGTTTTTTTTATTTTTATTATTACTTATGTAAGAATGGCAAAATTTATGGTAAAATGAATATTTTTAGATTATTGGTTGGGCAAAAACTTAAAACTTTAACGAAATCAAACTGCTCTATTTATTTTTATGCTAGCAGTGTCATCTGTTGTCTTATAAATGCTTTTTTTTCACATATTTTCTTCGTTTTTATTCCATTGATTCTACATTTGATATACGTTTCTGATTGAATTTCTACTAACACATCAATAAAATTATAGGATGACTGGAGTAGAACGATGAATTTAGGTGTGAATGAAAACTTTCACGGCCGTTAGTGGTACGGTTACAGTTTGCAGAAATATGTGTACAAATATTTGAGGGAAACATGGCATCCGGGGATATATAGTTTTCGGTTAGGTCAGGTGTTTCTAGGTTATTTAGCTTTTCTTTTCAGAGAATTACTTAATATTTGCTTATTTATAATTTTTTCGTCGTTTTTATTTTGGATATGATTAGTATTACTCTCAACTATTTTATTTAAAGAAGATAATTTTAAAAAGCACTTAAAACTTTTGACACTGCAAGGCCACCACTGTATATCTTTTTTAAGTGTTTTGTGGAAACGAAATCTGTAACCTTCATAGAGAATAATTGACTTTGATTTTTCACCATTTACAAACCTCATAACGCACTTATAATATAGGTATACTGTATACACACTCAAACAGAATTTGTAGTCTTTGTAGATATAGGTACTGAGTAGTGAACAGACTAACACTGTAATATTTTCCGTATCTACTTTAGATAAGACACTGCCGATACTGCCTGGCACAAAATAAATAAATTTCCCGGGCCGAAATTAACTTAGTGATAAAGTATCACTCTGAATCCAACACGTTAATGACATGTCGGGCAGATTACAAATATTATAATCAATGATAATAGTTACTACACTAGCTGCCTGTGGTAGTACCGTGCAGTGGCGTATCTACAGGGCAGACTTGGGTAAAATACAATTTAAAAGTATTTCGAATACATATTCCGAATACTTAAAAAAAAGTATTCCAAATATTTTTCGAATACTTTTTTTGGTAGATTTACATTTCAATAGCAAAAATATTATTTTTTAAATTCTGTGTTTATAAATGAACATTATTATAATCTAGATAATACACACCTATCTAGCTGTCTATTAGTTATAAATTATGTTCAAATTAATATAGTTAATAAGTTATAATTAATAATATACATATAAGAGTACACCTATATAAGAAAAAAAGTATTTGAAAAGTATTCGGAATACTACCCAAGTCTGCTACAGGGGAATATAGGTGTAAATCCCCCCCTCCCCCAACCTCAGAGACCAAATTTTGTACACAATACAACATGTATAATATGATAGTATAAATATAATATGTGTATACTGAATGTCTATTGAAAATTTTATGCCCCTCCCTGAAAAAATCCTAGATACGCCACTGGGTAGTAGGTACACTAGTTTAGTACGTTTAGTACTATAAAAATATATACCTATACGATTTATTTGCCTCCGCTTTAGTCATTTTCTCAGTCCATCTGGAGCGCCATACACGAGCCGGCACTGTTGGCTTTTCCAAACTGGACCAGCAGATCGCTGGCCTTGTTGCCCATATGGGGTAGCCTGATGACTGCGGTGCTAGTATTTCCAGCATGTCTGACGATCAATAAATACGGTACGGATACGTCACGATATAAATATAATAATAATAAATAATACATTATATTATCGTCCTTCTGGACGTTTGTTGTTGTTATTATTATTATCTTTAGCAATCACTACGATATCACAGATAGCTATTACTATTATATAATATATATGATCACCGCAGGATTGAAATCGAGCCTGTTGTGGTCATGCTATTTTTTCACATTGGGCACGGCCATAAGATGTATGCCGACCATGTACTCGTGTACGATGTAAGTGTGCACATATTCCGAAAAACGCGAGTATGTATTTTACATTATCTACAAAACATATTGTGTAGGTACCTAAAAAAATATATATTAGCACCTCAAATGTATGGCCACGTGAATGTGAAACTTAAGTTTAAATTAAGTTTTATGTTAAATTTTAAGTTAAGAGTTAGATTATCATATGTAGGTACTTGTAAATTTCATAAAAAGCATATTATACACAAAAATAGAAATATTCTAGGTATAGTTAAATAACACATATGAGTATGTGCTCCAGTTCTGTTATTTTTCTGTCGATTACTCATATCGTATTGGTAGGATTTCTATGCATTTGCATGTTTTTCTTAGAGATTGGTTGTAAGATATATGCCCCCCATTCGGATTACTACACTCGATTAAATATAACAACATTTTTTTGCATATTTCGAACGAAATTCATAATATAAGTGCATAGTTGAAAACTTTGCAATTAGAATTTTTGAAACGATATTTATAATGAACGTCTATAATTTAAAAAAAACTTAACGTGTTTATACAATCAGTTAACTGATTATCATAAGTAACTCCAGTCTATATATGGATACAATTGAACTCGTTATGTAGAAGTTACTTTACAAGAAAAAAGAAATACCTTATAAGACTTAGTTAATAGTAATTTGCTATAACTTTTTAACTCGTATGCGTTAATAGCCAGCCTTGCTTATAGTAATATATATGTACCTATAAACTATATACCCAAACGGCATTTTGGTTACTCTATATTCGATGATCGGAGCAGTACTTGCAGTATTTCGAGGATTATTTAAAATTTAAACAAGTTCACTTTTCGACAAGTTTGCAGTACCTATTATAATAACCAGGGTGGGATTTTATAACACTTAAAATTGCATAAATATGCTTTATAATATTACCTTAAATATGCTATAAAAACAACAAAATATACAAAAAAAAAGGAAAATTTTAATTTATTAATTAGTAATTTTTTAATCATTTACAAATTATTTTAGGTAGTTAAATAATGTAGTCACTCTGATCAGAATCCAAATGAATTGACTATGCAACGCATTCAACGCTAGTTCGTTGATAATCGGCGATTAATAATCGCAGAAGATATTGACAAAAAAATAAGAACACGTTTACTAAAATATAATTTCTTAAAATATGACAGATTTTGATTCAAAATCAGTTAAAAATACAAAAAAGTCTCAAAAACTCCAAAAAAAAAATCAATATAACATTTTTAATTTGAGTTCTTTGTATCAGGAAACACATTTTTAGTTTACTCTGCTATTTTTTAAGCATTTCATAAGAAACATGCAAATGTTTTAATATCCCAACCCTGATAATAAGCGTCGCACAAAACCAATTGCCATTTTATCGAAGAATGAAAGAAACAAATATTAAATTGATATAAACTATTATAAACTATTATACAATTAAACTTTCAAATTATATTATATTTAGGTAGATATAATATTAAATAAGATATAGATTCGTTCGTATATAATCGTTTACCAAGTGCTAAACCGGTTCAACCGATGCAGTATAATATATTTTAAATAAGTACGTATATAGACTGCAGTAGCACGCCCCATCGTAACGCTTACAGTAATTATGATTACAATGATCAATCATACCCACTTAATATTATATTATATATTATTATAGGTGTTTGCACTTGTCGGCCATATGTCAGTCCGTGGGCGGCGTGGAGATGACGCCACTGATAATAACCATGTCGGCCCAATGGTTCCCGAAGAACGAGCGGAACATGGCAACCGGTCAGTGAACGATCGCGGTCACGTGCGCTTTTGACATAATGTACCGCACATACCATATCATAATAATATACATTTTATAGCATTTGCATGTTTCTTATGACACGCTTAAAAATAGCAGAGTAAACTAAAAATGTGTTTCCTGATACAGAGAACTCAAATTAAAAATGTTATATTGATTTGTTTTGCATAATTTGCGATTTTTAGTTTTTAGTGTGTTATTTTTTTTTACTTTTTAGACATTTTTGTATTTTTACCTGTTTTTGAATCTAAATCGGTCATATTTTATGAAACTATATTTTAGTAAACGTGTTTTTAGATTTTTGTCAATCGAATTATTACGATAATTTCGTATTAGGTATTTGATTCTAATTTTTGTTATCTGCTGATTTTGTGGGTTTATTTTTGTCGATTTCTACTGCGATTATTAACCGTGGATTATCAACGGACTAGCGTTGAATGCGTTGTATAGTCAATTCATTTTGAATCTGATCAGAGTGACAAAATTATTTCAAACCTTAAGTAACTACCTACATATAATAATTTGTAAGTGATTAAAAATGTATTAATTAATAAATTTCCTTTTTTTTTGCATATTATTTTGTTTTTATTGCATATTTTTAGGGCATATTTAGCAATATTTAAGGTGATAATAGTTAGTTAAGGTTATAATAGCGCATGTTTATGCAATTTTAAGCGCCATAAAATCCCAACCTTAATAATATATTATACAATTTAATATAGTATTATGCAGTGATATTGATTCGGTCGCGTGCGTGTTGAAAGGTTTCTGTCTGGCAGTCAGGATGCTAGGATCGGCGGCCACGTACATAATCGTCCCCAATGTGGTGTCGGTGGTGAATAACGGACCGCTGAAACCGTTCATCATGAGGAGTCAGATCATGCACATGTTGTACGCATGTACGGAGACTTGAACGCCCCTCGCGAAATACGCGCATTGTACCTACAACGCCGTTTGCTTATAAATTATTATTATATTTACAGGTCTAGCTCTGAACGTGTTCGTCACGCTTTTGGTGTACATGTTCTTCCCGAAACGTACTACGCCGCTTACGTACGAATCGAAACTGTCGATAGAGTCGCACCAGAGTGCCAAAATGTTTCATTCGCTCAAAACGCTCGTCACGTACGTGTGTGCATGAAGCTTTAATCCGTTATTCTAATTTTTTTTTTCTCTCCGCTTTCAAGGAATCTGGACGTTTGGTGTCTCGTGTTTGCCTTCACGTTGTCCAACACGATGTCGGTTCCGTGGGCGGCGCTGATACCGTCGACTTTTTCCAAACTCCACGTGCCACCCGTAATCCGTCGTAGACGGCGATTCGTATACTTACATTTTTTTTTAAAGTTCAATAACGAATGTGTGTGATTTTTCTCCCCCAGGAATTCACGACCGAATGCAATTTTTTCATGATTCTTCACGCTTTCGCCCTCAGCTTGTCGATCAGCACGTTCGCCGACCGCTCCCCCGGCAACAGCAAAACGTTCATTCTGGCCACCCGTTGCGTGTCGACGTGTTTCCTTTGCTGGCTGATGCTCATGATGAACTTCAAATTCAAGCTCACGGCCAGTACGTCAGTAATCACATATTATGATAATATACATTTCACCTCGATAACGATCATAATTTCATCAATAACCTAATAATAATAAACGATAATTTTACGCCACTTTCCAGTCATCTTGCAATGCGTAGTCCTGATAGCATTTCCGTACGCCTGGTGCAGCCAGTCGCTCCTGTACGAAATGGGCGCTGAAATGATGTACCCGTTGCCCGAATGTTTCGTCGCTGCCTACATGACGCTGTTGAACAACCTGTTCGTGGACATCGTATACGTAGTGTTGTATGTTTTTCCCCATTTCGGTAATTCTAATGGATTTTTTCGAACGCTCCGCCTTACGCGGTACACTGGAAAAATATAAAAGTATACGATTGTTACCTTCTCACGATCACGCCGAGTTAAAACGTCGATACACCTCCGTGCTACATGCAATATATAACCTATGTCGGCCACGGAAATATCGTTAAGACTATATTTTTAAGTTACTAACTCGATTTTTCAGTGTTCCAACTATTTTTATTTTCGAGGAATGTATATATATGTTATATTTTCCGTGTTTATTTTCCAGACGAATACTGGATGAACGTCGGTGTATTCAGTTTCTCGGTTCTAAGCATCGTCTTTCTATTTCTTACGAGGGACGTGACTAAGATAAAAAAGTAAGCTCTCGATACAAATCCAGTTATTTGAACATCTAGTATATACATTTATTTTAATACGTTTATGGGTATAGTACTATAGTTAAATTAAACTTTTATTATAATAAACAATATTATTACAATGTTTCTGATTTTAAATAAAGTGGGTGCAATATTTTATAATATTTATTTGTTATTTGGTTTGTCATAGACACGCCAAAGTTCTCGTTAAAGCTGGGCAAGTTAATGATTTTTTTTAACTCGGTTTAGTTAAGTTAATATCCACTGACAACAAAAAGTTAAAAGTTAATTTAACTATAGGTTAACTCAGTTAGGTTAAAAGTTAATACACACTTTTTGTTAACTTTTTATTAAGTTAAAAAAAAAGTTAATTTGTTTACACAACGTTAGAGTACTTTTTTTCCAACCCAAAACTAATTTATTGACTAAAGTGTTTATACTTTATACAGTATTTCCGTATAAATTAGATTCAAATGATATACATTTTTGATTTTAAATAATTTACGGTATATATTTTTTGACGTGTAAACGAAATAGAATGAAATTGTGAAATATAATAAAATTAAAAACAAAATAAATTAACAAAACTTACTTCTTAAAAAGAAAATTTAATTCTTTA
Organism: Macrosiphum euphorbiae; assembly: GCA_949089665.1. Taxonomy (NCBI): domain Eukaryota; kingdom Metazoa; phylum Arthropoda; class Insecta; order Hemiptera; family Aphididae; genus Macrosiphum; species Macrosiphum euphorbiae. The sequence continues at coordinate 1,696,400 of CARXXK010001098.1, forward strand.
ATTTCAAGTTAATTAAAAAGAATGTATTAAGTTAATAGTTAAGTTAATGAAAAGTATCTAGTTACCTAAGTTAAAAAGTTAAAATTAAATTATCTTTAACTTTTTAACTCATTAATGCCCAGCCTTGTTTCTCGTACACATACACTCAAATTATAATTTACTCTATGTATAATATTATTATAGTATTTTATATTATGTCTTTGTATATTACAGAAATGTCCGATATCGAAACCAAAAACCATCATGCCTGAAACAACCAACTTTAAATCCAGCTTTGATACATGATGAATGATGATTAATACTTCTAGTAAGTAGTGTTTATAAGTGTGCAGTTCATTTGTGTATGTATTATACCTTACACAATGTTTGTTATCGTGATTTGAACATACTGGAAGTTAATAGTTATGATGGGTGTTTCTTACAAAAATTAAGAATAAATTAAGCAAATTAACTATAATTATGAATCATTATATTGTAGGTACCTATGTACAATGGCGTGTATTATTAACGTAAACTAAATATACTAAAAGTATTTATGTAATCATATCCAATAAAATAAACTATTTTCAAATTGTGTACTTGCTATAGTTCGATATTATATTATCGTATTATTAATAATAGTTATAATATTTAAAACATAAAATACGGTGCTGATACTGGGGCCCCGTAATTTGGTATGGTCAGGGGCCCACCGGGAAAATCCACATTTCTCGATTTTACTCTACGCATTTGTGTCTAATATAATAATAATACTCGTAATAATATTATAATGTGCCTACTATAGGTTTCTTTGGACAAGACTATGTACGTTCTCACTAGTACTATGTCAATGTCGCGTGGTGCGCCACAGATGAGAAGTACTCGACAAGAATCGAATACGTATCTTAGTATAATACAATATATAATATTATTAGTATATTTAAGACACATATTTTTGTATTATATTCGTGTACTGGTTCTTATCGTTTCACGTGATTGTTCACCACATTTTACATTCAGTGCCATCAGTATTCTTTTTTGATAAAAAATATACATTTAGGGCCCTATTGTTAATTAAAAGAAACCACAGCCGCCTACTGTGAGTTTCGCGACCGTGGACGCACGGTATAGATCGCGTCCCCAGGTTGCGGATAGGGGGAAGCCCGGTTCCCTCGGTCGCTTCCGAGTCGGGTAGCCGGCGAATAACTAATACCCGGCCGCGGACAGCTTCGATCAAATGACCCGTAGTTCCGGACAGTATGTCCTCTGGGCCGGTTCACGGTCGCCGGTTGGGCCACCGACCCAGCCGGTGGTGCTCTTAATACGAGTTGAGAGCACGGGCGCCGGAGTTCGCTCCTTCCAGCAGCCGGGCGTCTCAGCGTAAGCCGGGTTCGGGCATGTCTCCGGGACACAGCGGTGAGTGTTGCGGGCCCGCGGCTGATGGCTCGTCTGCTTAGAGCTACTAAGTCGGTAGGCGAGGGTGGTCGTCGCAAATTGTCCCACCTTTGACCGAAAGGTAGGGCTGCCGCCAGTTTGGGCAGGGCGCCACGTCTCGGCAGGCACCGAGTCGGGACGTTCGGCCAGACCGACCCAAAGAATGGGTCCTTGCTGGTGACGGTTCGAAAGGGTGGTGGCCGAGATTAAATTCGCACCTCGCGGGCGCTCTCGTCCGCGGTTAAGGCAAACCAATGCCCGTTATGCCGGACAGAACTGGTAGATCTCGAGGGGGCGACAGTCTGACTGAAGAGGCTTCAGTACCACGGGAGTGAGTGGGGCCCCATCGGCAACGACGCCGCTCACCGCGGGCGTCCAGTGATGGTTCACGCCCCTGGACGTCCGTTGCCGGTAGGAATCGTGGTGGCGGTTTTCTTACGAATACTTTGTGGTTAAGTCAATAGATACTTATTCTAAGTTCTCGCTGACAGGCGAAAACCTCTGATGAATGGCCGCCACGACTCGGGGGCGCGAGTCACCGGTTCGATGTCGGTTCCTCTCGGGTGTCTAGCCGCTATACCGGTGTAGTATCATCGGAGGTTGGGTGTAACCAGAAACACTCGGTATAGGGATAGCACACAGCCAGACCAGGTGAATTCAGGCGGCACTTGGCCTGTCTTCTTGGTACGGGACCTCGGTCCCGTTGCTCGTGGTCCGTAGACGACGCGCGGCCGGCGGACTGGGCCACCGTACGTCGACCGTGAACCTCCGCGGCTCTCGACTAGCGCACAGCGCTAATGTGAGGTCCGCGGTTGTAGCCGAAAGGCATCAAACCCGGGAATCTTCGTGTTAATTAAAAGAGTTTAATGTTCAACACACTAATAACTTCATTCCCAATTAGGTATGTATCGTAGTTGCTATAGTTGCTTTTGTAAAAAGTTATAAAAAAATAGTTAATTTACTCTAAATAAAAGATAAACGAATATTTATTACATTTTTAAAATTGTTTAGTATTTACTTTATTTAGCGTTTAATCATTTAAATATGAACAAGTTCTCGGATTAAATATCTACCCATTCGGGATTATTGAAGTTATACTTCTTTACGCACGGCAGTGAGGAAAAAATAAAGCGAACGGACGGCCGTACAAACGCGAAAGCGTACATTTCCGTAAATAAATAAATATTGTCATGGTAATGTTGTTTTATTATATATTATAATATATATATCTGTATATATAAAACAGTAAGCTGATTGACTGCTATCAACGCACAGCTCAAACCACTGGACGGATCTGGCTGAAATTTGGCTATTATGCCAAAATGTCAAAATAGTTAGCTATTATGATGTAGACGTGCGCTAAGAAAGGATTTTTCGAAATTCGCATTTAAAATAGGTGCTCAAACAGGGACATTGAGATTCAAGATGGAAATTGAAATTTTATTTTATTATTATAGTTGCTATTGGTTACAGGCTACATTAGAAATTAGCATTTTATTTATTGGTTGCCATTGGTTATTCTGGCAGATCAGGTACTAGCTTGCATCAAATCAAATTATTGAACATTGCCTACCAGGGTGGCTGAGTTGCACTTACCCCAGCAAGTTACACCCAAAAGGAGTTCAACAATCATATTTTTTTAAGAGTTGAGATTTTTTACGAGCAACCAAATTTGTTATATTAATCCACCGTATTATATCAAAATAAACTTGGTATAACTTTGATAATTTAGAGTTAAATCATACACTTCAGTACAAAGAGCACGGGGTCCGCGATCTACCGCAGGTAGATTTCCTACCTGATAATGTACTGCTGCGATTCAGAATTTTTATTCCGGGCAACGGAAAAGATAAGATACATTTTGAAAACCATACACCGAATATTGAATAACGAATTGAACAAAGTTTGAGTCATAACTCATATTGAGTTGATACATTTAAAGGGCGACGAAGTGCACGGGGTCAGCTAGTATTATATATTATAATCGACCATACTATTAATAGAATAAATTAATGATCGATTATTATTTATTTTTATTATTATTATTAGTATTCACTCACAAATATATTGTCTGGATAAAAACAATACTACAAACAATTATCCATCGATCTGTCGAATACAAATATAAAAAAAATAATAAAACTATCAATAATAAATAATTCCGGATACCTACTTCTTCTCATTTTTTAAATTAATTAATATTTTTTTCTTTCTTTTTCACTCACTCACGTGTACCATTCAAAAGAAGTTTAACTTCCCGCGCGCGTTCTGGTAACAATTAATTTTTCTCATAAATTATTTAAAGTAAGAGCTTGGTGCGGAATGTGAATTAACCGTGGTATAAGTCATAAATAATTATATCATTGGTACTCCGTAATAGAAGTCAGTGGTAACACAAATTATACATCACAGAACATGTCTAACTAGGTATGATTCTAGTTGAAATCTTGCGCTAACATTATCCAGGCATATAGAAAACGGGTTCCAAAGACAGCAAAAGTCCAGCGCGGTTTTCTTAGACCTTTCTTCTGCATATGACACAGTCTGGAAGAGAGGTCTAATTCTAAAACTAGTGAAAATATTAAAATGCAGAACAACGGTACGGACTTATAGATAACATCCTGTAAAATAGAAAAATTCCGCGTATCTCTCAGTGGCAAAGAAAGTCGCTACAAACGCCTCCAAAATGAACCTTCGCAAGGATCAGTACTGTCTCCACTATTTTTTAACGCAAATATATAGCAGATATTACCGAAACGTCTTCAAGAAAGTTCATGTATGCGGATGACGTGGCTCAAGCCAGAAGCTTCACAGAACTACACAGAGAGTACGCTTAATTAATACCTAGACAAAATGCAAAAATATTTTCACAAGTGGCACCTAACGCTTAATCCGAATAACTAATAAGTCAATAACAACAACCTTCCATCTCAACAATCGGGAAGCAAAAAAAGAAATTGAAATAATGATCGCTGGTAAAAAAATCGCTACAGAAGAATGTCCCAAATACTTAGGAGTGAAATTCGATAGAACTCTAACTTATAGCCAACATCTGGAATCCGTTAGAAATAAGTTAAAAACAACAACAACATCATAGCTAAACTAGATGTACTAGCTGGGGATGCAGCACCAGTGAACTCCGAACTTCAGCATGTGACACGACATGCTCTAACACTTGTTTATTAGATAACAGTAGGTGTTGTATTATTACTATCATCCTAAAAAATGTAAATGTTTATGTCTCACTGTATATTATATCTTGTGTTTGTATTATTACTATTGTCTCTATAAAATTTCTATTTGTAAAGTTCTGTAACTTTAACACCCACTTAGGTTAAATTTATATATTTTTTGTGCATTATTTGGGGCTCACTGTCCGTAATAAATAATAAATAATAATAATAATAATAAATAAAAAAAATTTCCAAAATATGAACTTTAAATGCTTTTTAAAAAAATGTGATTACCATAATCAGATACTTATCATCATATTTTTTGAACTGCTACTATAACAGTTTATGAGGAATGAGGTATTAAATTTTAAATGCAAAATATTTTTGTCGATATCTATAGAAAAAACTAAAACAAGTTGAACATTTAATAAATATATAAATAGCTCAAAAAATAGAACATACGTTTTTTAAATTATAAAATGTATTGAGAAAGATAATGTAAATATTTAGTGAAGAAAGTATCTAAGGCAAAGCAGTTGTAGTAGCACGCCACTTGGTATAAAGTGTAGGTACCTCGTCACTGTGTACAAAGTGGTAAGATTTGAAGAATTGAGATTCAAGGAAAATCTATCATACTATTCAGTGGTGTTCTCAAGAATTTTCTATAGGGTAGGTTTTCTAAAGTTTACTAGAATTCAATAGTGGGGGGCTCTGCACCCCACACCACCCGTAGTCATAATATTTACAAATTTTGTGTTATTATGTATTTATGTAAGTATTTTACTATTTTAGTGGACAGTACCTAGTGAGCTGTATTTGGTATATCATATAAAATCAAAGTAAAATAAGGCAAACCAAAAACTAAGCTTTTCAACATTCATACTTTAATAATCATTATAAAACCATAATAATTTACCAAACATTTCGAAACACAATACTTTCAAGTTTCAGTCCACGATCTCTATCCATTCTCTTTACCGTTTTACACTACTAACTACTTTTGTAACTGGTAAGTTTATAGGATATTGTGGCATTGCGAACAAGAATAAATCTTTTTCTTTTTAAAATTAAATTTTTTATTAACCTGTACATTTTTTTATACTTATAATATAAACGTATGTGTACATGGGCCCGCTGCCTGTTTTCGCGGCCCACGACGTTTCTTTAAAATATTTATTTAAATAACTCCATTTTGCATGAGATGTGTTAAGTTAATAGTTAATAGTTATCCATATTTTTATTCAAAATTTCAAACAATAGGTAGGTACTATACAATATTGCAGGAAAGTAATATTGACAGTACCCTTATAACATTTCTGTCTATAATATAGTTATACAATATTTTCTTTGAACAATGAATATGCAATAGGTATAATAACTATTATTTTAAAATATTATTTACTAATTAATATACTTATTTAACATTTTGGTTTCTTTTTTTATAAAACTATCTTTAAATTATTTTTACAAAATTGAATTTATTTTAAACCTGTTGGTTAGGAAAGAAATTAAATTAACGTTGCAATAAAATTAATTAACTCGTAAGTTACTGAATAACATAAGAATTAGTTAAAAGTAACTGAACTTTAACTTATTAACTCGTTAATGTACAGCCTTGCTTTTTGGACTACAAATAAAATTTCATTGATTTTTATAGATAAAAACTAAAAAATTTGAAATTTGAAATTATCCGTAAACAGCTCAAAACAAGTCAAAATATTTTGAACATTTTATCAAGTATAGCCGTAAATAAACATATTATGATAAATTGTGCCTATGGATTTTTAATATTTTTCAAATGTCATTGTAACAATATATTAAGAGCCTTGTATTAAATTTTCAAGCTTTTTTACAAAACAAATAAAATCTATCCTGTGGTTTTATTGCTAAATCAAACGAGAAAATATGGAACTTGTAGTCTTTAATAACTATATCTTTACTATTTTGCGTTGATTCTCTGATTATTTTCACACAACACACAAAATTAATGATAGTTTATACATATAACACATGTTATATAACTACTTGATTGTACAATTTTTTACTACACTTATATTTGTAAATTATTTTAAATTAATCTTTTTATTTTATTGCAATACATATATTTTTAGTATTAAATATGTATAATATTCATTACACACATAACAGGTACTTACGTACAAGAATGTAGATACAAATATATTATGTATCTATGCATATTATATTAATGGCCAATGGGTTTGACTATTATTAATGTTAATAACAACTTACCAGTTTTCAGTAATGACTAATGAAGTCAGGGCATAATGTTAAGGCTCTTAAGGTAAAAGTGGGTCTCTTAGCATTTTTATTTATGAATGTTATTTAATTTGTTTCTGTTATTGAATTGTGTATGAATAAGGATTATATATGTGGTTAGGTTAGGTTAACCTTTTACCGATTACAATTAATATGGATACCTATTTTTATCAAGAATTAGAACATGCATAGCAACACCAATGTTCAATTAATTATAAAATAGGCATTTTATTTTTAAATTATTGTTTAAACACTTACTAATACAATTTTTATATTCAAATTTCTAATCACCTATTTATAACTAAAATCAATTATTTAAAAATATGCTATTACGTATTATATTGAAATTATTTTTGAATATTGACAACGAACCAAATTACTCACTCAAATTAAAAATATTGCTTAAGTTATACTTATGAGTCAAATGAGATTTATAAACGAGACTTAAGAGAATAAAAAGTATTACCTAATATAAGGTTGATCTAGACCTACCCCTTAAGCTTTGTGTCGCCGTAGCGACAAAATGAATATACCACCCGACACACACTCACACGCAAACATGCCCGTTAATTATATTGCTTATTATTGTTTTACGTTATCTTGTGAATTATGTAATATGTAGATTAGGCACCGGCCAGCAAAAGTCACCGTTCGTTGCACACGGTCAACACGTAGGTAGGTATATCATATCGCAGGCGCGAATAGCCAATAATTATTATATTCCGTCTGGCTCAAATAGTCATCGAATTTGGTATTATCGTTGGGCGCTAATCACCAACAATATAGCACGAATAAGATCGATTACAGGCGGACCGCCAAATAGAATCGTTGATGCATTCGTGCTAATAATTTTTTATTGACATTTATAGAAAAAAAATTTTAATTAATCAAATACAATCCAAGTTAAGACGGTATAACCAAGCTTGTTACCAAACAATTTAAATCAATTTTCATTTTTTTCTCCAATTATTTTTAAAAGCACTAAGAATTTTCAATTTCGACCTCCTAAAAGTACTAACTAGATCCAATTTGCTTACAAAAACATACACTGGGCATCGAAGCTTATGATCAGAGCATTATTGGAAAAGACAATGAACATTGAGCTTATATTTATTTAATTAAATTTCTTTTGTTACGTTTACTGTAAGTTGTAATCGTCGAAATATTGTAATTTAACTACCTATCGATGTGTATTATGTTTTATTATTGTGACATCAAACATTTCCGTCCATACGCCGGCTGACTGGCATCCAATATTAATTACGAATTCATTAGTAATTTCTCTCGGACTTTTAAGTTTTAAATCTCTGGCAGTAGAGTTATTCTAGAAATAAAGGGAATTATAAAATAATACAGCTGAATGAAATTGACAGCCTGGACAGAATAGTCTGTCTATCATCTTCATTTTTTTCTTTCTTTTATCAAATCCTTTCTATATAATTGGTAGGTATTACGTTATACATATTAATAATAAAAAAAATAAAGAATCTGGAGTTTCACATGAACCACATTAGTCCGGCCAAAGTACGGTTCACGTGAATCTGACGTTTGCTTTATAACAATGTTTGTATTCTATTAAATCTTTTAAACAATAATATAATTTAAAATATTTCGTGTGATGTATGCGCTCTTCGACATATTGGCGGAAACCCAATACGGTACGTGACAAAGTACAAAGGCTAATTGCAAATTTCATCGATAAACCTAGCGTCTATTCCGAGACCTAGTGTCTATATCCCTTTACACAAAGAAACACGCCGGTAGAAGAATATTCGGAAAAAAATATAAAAACCCCCGTAAAAATCCTACTCAAACACATATATATAGGTATTTGTATTATTATATTACGCACAGAGCCTTTGACTGCATCAAACGAAATCAGTCGCACCTCAACCCGAAATCCGTAGGTATACCACCTATAGGTGCCTAGGTATGTATATAACACGAACCGTGTATAATATTATGCGCCAAACATGAACATTAGAGTAAGGACACCGATCACGGCCGGCTGGACAGAAAAAAAATGGTCCCGAATTTGTAGCTTCCGCTAGAGCGCGCTACGGAGTAGTAGTCATACTCGTTTTATACAACTGCCATAGGACATTTCGTGGTTTTTTATTAAAATAACTAGTAAGAAGCATTCTTAAAGCATTTCTTAAATTATAGTATTCTTGTATATGGTAAGAAGTTTTTTAATTTATCTCCTTAAGACTTAAACATGTCACGAAATTGTTTTGTCCCATTGTGTAAAGAAGGATACCCCTCTACCAGGTCTACTAACAAGGTATTGGGAATTCGAAACAAAACATTGTTTAAAGCACCTAAGGTAAACTATGTTTAAATATATTATCATACTACTTTAATATAGTATTAGAATTTAGGATAACCATAATTTTAATCTAAATTGTGACGTGATACACTTATGAGTTAAGAATAATGTTGTAAGTTACTAAGATGTGCCATACACAATATACATGTGTACCAAGTACCTCATCATAGTCGGATATCCTATGACATATTAAGGGGGACTTTAATGTTTGGTAGCATGTTTTTTAGAAGGGCTCAAAGTTAAAATTATTTATTTTGCCCCCCCCCCCTCAATCTCCGCCTATGTACCTCATACTTGTACTATACTACTATAATATATTATTATGCAATATTATATAACTAATTGATTGCCAACAAGCAAAAGTACCTACCTACCTATATTATAATCTTACCTATACAATAAATATTCTACTTTTTACAGGATCCTAAAGTCTTAGCACAATGGGTTAAAGCAATTCCACGATCAGATCGAGATTTGAGATCAGGGATAGACCGTGTGTGTGAAAAGCATTTTGCTGAAACCAGTCTGATAAAATATTTTGAAAATGTAATGGCAGATGGTTCAATCCAAAAAATTGAAAGGGATAGAATTTGTTTAAAAGAAAATGCAGTACCGTCATTGTTTCCAGATCTACCACATTACTTATCTTCTATAAAAAAAATACGAAAACCCCAAGTTTGACATTTGAACACAAAATCTAATAATGCTGAAACTCCTAACCTCAATAGTTCATTTAATACTACAATTATCGAATATGATATATTTTACAATATTGTGAATCAATTGAAAAGTACCATATTACCTGATGCCACATTTATTTCCATGGTAAAAGATGATTTGGTTATTGGATGGTTTAATAATGACAAGGATACAGTGTTCAAAAAAATTATCATTTATAAAAATAATCTTAACATACAAGTAGGTGTAATGTTATATTTACAATTCAATCATAGGTATTATAAAGAGAGTATTTAGCAATTACTATATTTTAGGTGTTTGTAAGCAAAGTCATAGTGAATGTTGAAGGAATAATGCAAACTGCTACAGACTTTGAAGATATTGAAAAAATTATAGCTATAGTAAATAATTTACAAGCTTGCAGTGGCACTGGTCTTGATAAAAGGTATAGTATAATAATAGTTTGTTAATTTGTGTTTGTATATTTTTTTACTTATATTTTTATAGCCCACAATCAGTTGCATGCTATGGTTATGTTGATGCAAAGAAACCAGGCACATCATTTACAGATTCTCGTTGCACTGTATGCTCTAAAGAAAGAAAAAATATGATAGATCTTCAGAGAATATATACTTTAAGACAGAGAGAAATAAAAAAAAAATTAAAGAAACAGAAAAGCATAGGTAGAGTCAAAAACATTACTCGAAAGAATAGCAGACTTAATAATAAAGTATGTAATTTTGGAGTGTTGTAAAGTATTTGAGTAAAAATATGATATATATACTGTATTTTTTTGTCATAATATATTATGCCTTGTAACACCCTATTTTATACCGAATCATTATACTCATAATTATTATATTAATATATATGATATTTTTATTATTTACTTTAAGCTTCTGTATGTCTGTGTACTTCAACACTAATTATTGTATTTATTGCTCTAATTGTTATAAGCATGAACATTAGAACTCTAATATATATATAAGTTAGTATCTAATGTATATATAGTTATAAGTTATTAATGTATATATAGTTATAAGTTATTAATATATATATTAAGTTATAAGTTATAATATTATTATCCACATGTTCTCTAATTATATGTTTAATTTTCCTTTTTCTTTATATTAGATTATTTAATAAATAAAAACTTAATTTAATTTATTAACCTAAAATACTTAACTAGCTATATTTTTCTAGGTGTTTAAGTTAAAAGAAAAGGTAGGTTTGTTAAAACAGAAGTGTGCTACTGCATCTGCTGCAGTAATTGAAAATGAATTAACCAGGTTGCCTGAAAGTCAGCAAGAAGCAGTACGTGCTTGTTTTGCTGCTGCTAAATTAAAAGATCCTAAAGGAAATCGTTATTCTATTAACTGGATTTATGAATGCCTTTTGGTTAAAATAAAAAGTAGAAAAGTTTATGAACATCTTCGTACAAAAAAAATATTAGCTTTACCCTGTATAGATACTTTAGGGAAATATATATCCAAAATGTCTGGTCAGTATGGTTTTCAACAAGCCATTTTTGATCTTTTAGCAAAAAAAGCAAATTGTATGGCTCCTGAAGATAAACGAGGTTAATTTTTTTAGATATTCCTTTTATCATAGTAAACAGATTTAAGTAGAAATTAATAATACATTTTATTTTTTTTAGGAATTCTATTATTAGATGAAATGAAATTAAGTGAATCAGTTTCATTTAATAAAAAAACTCTAAAGGTTAATGGTTTGGTTAACTTGGGCAATTATACTCCCGAACATCAGATAAATAGTAAAGGTGATCATGCCTTGGTTTTAATGTACCAACCATTTCGAGGAAAGTGGGTCCAGGCCTTAGCAGTTTTTTTGAGCAAAGGTTGTGCTTCAAGTACAGTGTTACATAAGATTGTTATGGAATGTGTTATTCTTTTGGAGAGATCTGGTTTCCATGTAGACGGCATTGCAACTGATGGCGCTACTTGGAATCGTAGTATGTGGACAAAGTTTGGAATTTCGTCTGAAAATGTTAGTTGTGAACATATTCATGATTCATCAAGAAGTCTATGGTTTTTGTCAGATTTTCCCCACCTCATTAAGAATTTCAGAAATTGCATAGTGAAACAAAGTGAATTTTGGGTAATATAATTATAATTTGTTTTAATATTAGATCAAATATTAATACAATGATTTCTTTAAGTTGATTTATATTTTATTTTTAATAACTAGTACTTCATCTCATCTTTGCCTACCAAAGTTATATCATCATATACAATTTATACATAAATATGTTTAATAATATAGTATATATAAAATAATATATAGTATTATATATATATAATATACTATATATTTCATTTATTATATATACTTCTTTATTATTTATTACTCTGATTAAACTTTTTATTATTTGTGTAGTATTTTTTTTTATTAAACAATTATATCTATATGTATGGTTGTAATTATATTTAATAAACATAAATATTAAGTTTTGTCTTTGTCAAAAGTCACTTAATTAAAATATAAATTAAACAAAGCATTGCTCATTCCAACATTTTGGTCTGCAAACTTTATAGGTACATTTTGTTAACACCAAAAAAATTTAATTTTTTACTTTTCTCGTTGTATTCAATAACAGACACCAGATGGAATAGTAATGCTAAAACATTGGGATGCCATAATACCTTCTGAAAATCCTTTTGGTTATTAACCTAGATATGTAGTTTTAATCGTGAAGAGGTCATTCTTTAATCTTTTATAACGTTATCAACACAAACTTGGATATATGTTCTTAGTGAAGAGTATTGTGTGAAACACTGTGTAATCGTCGATAAAAGCGCTAATGACGTACTAGCGCTAACTGTATCTTTCGGAGGCTGAACGTTATAATTTAATCATTCTGACATGTACTATTGTGCCTTTCGCTCAACATGATGGATACAGTTAATCCGTATTTCTTATCATCATCATAGGCAAGAGCTTCATATAATAAGGCAAAAAAAATTTGACGCTTTTTACACTCATTTCTCGGAACATGGATTAAGCAGTTGTTAAACTTACGATAAATCTTAACGGATGAGAGGACGATAGCGTTTATAAGCTATTGACATACATATATTATATAGATACACGCGCATAATGTTATATAGTACCTATATTATACAGTTTTAAGCGAGTTTGCCACATTCGAGTCCGTATATATATAAGGTACATTACACTAGCACCACAACCTAAACTATTTTCTTCGAAATCGGTTCCATTATTTAGTAACTAATTAGTAACCATTCGTAACCGAAAATTTGGAATTCGTAACGTAAACCAAGTACCGGAAAAACCGTTTTTCCCAACCGGGTGCTGGCGTAACGTTACAACAGCACCCGCACATTGAAATATTCTACTTAGGAAGTTCAAAACCATACTAGGTTTTAGTAACCGATTAGTAACCATTCGTAACCGAAAATTTGGAATTCTTAACCTAAACCCAGTACCGGGAAAACCGTTTTTTCTCAACCGGGTGCTGGCGTAACGTTACACCAGCACCCGTACATTGAAATATTCTACTTAGGAAGTTCAAAACCATACTAGGTTTTAGTAACCGATTAGTAACCATTCGTAACCGAAAATTTGGAATTCTTAACCTAAACCCAGTACCGGGAAAACCGTTTTTTCTCAACCGGGTGCTGGCGTAACGTTACTGCAGCACCCGTACATTGAAATATTCTACTTAGGAAGTTCAAAACCATACTAGGTTTTAGTAACCGATTAGTAACCATTCGTAACCGAAAATTTGGAATTCGTAACCTAAACCAAGTACCGGGAAAACGGTTTTTTCTCAACCGGGTGCTGATATATTATAATCCTTAATATACTCTTTGAATATATTTTTATCAAGTATATACAAGCATATCCTTAATCAAAAGTATTTTCGGTAGTTTTTTTAACATGAATATATAAAATATATTTTATTTGTTTCATAATTTTAAATTAGTATAATTTTGTATATTTTTTTATTTTAATACTAGATTCCGGTGTTTGTCATCCCGCCTACGGCGGAAAGACTGTGTGGGCGGTGGTGCATCTTTGTCGGCGATGCTGGGTTTTTTGATCCAGCCTGCGGCGGGAATGGGGGGTCGTCGGTTATTGTGTTTTGTCGTGTTGGCAGCACTGGTTAAGCGGTAATTTTTGAACTCGGAAGAGTGTCTAGTCGTAAGTCACGCGATTCAAGTCGATCGTACGACACAGCCAGCCAGGTAGGCAATCCGACTACGTCGGATCGCAGACCATGCACCGGGCGGGTATGTCCGGTTCTGGTGTGTGTGTGTTGAAATCGGAAATTCGGATTCTGGGTTTGAGTGTCTAGCTATCAGTCATCTCGGGTAAAAGTCGATTCCCGAGTGTCGGATGTAGTGGGGGACACTGGGGGTGTAAGTCGCTCGTATGCAAGTAGCTAGTCAGGTAGGCAATCCGACTACGTCGGATCGCAGACCATGCACCGGGCGTGTATGTCCGGTTCTCGTATGTGTGTTGAAATCGGAAATTCGGATTCTGAGTTTGAGTATCTAGCTATCAGTCATCTCGGGTGAAAGTCGATTCCCGAGTGTCAGATGCAGTGGGGGTGTAAGTCGCTCGTATGGAAGTAGCTAGTCAGGTAGGCAATCCGACTACGTCGGATCGCAGACCATGCACCAGGCGTGTGTGTCCGGTTCTCGTATGTGTGTTGAAATCGGAAATTCGGATTCTGAGTTTGAATGTCTAGCTATCAGTCATCTCGGATGAAAGTCGATTCCCGAACGGACAATCCACCTGTGGCGGATCGGATGCAGTGGGGGTGTAAGTCGCTCGTATGCAAGTAGCTAGTCAGGTAGGCAATCCGACTACGTCGGATCGCAGACCATGCACCGGGCGTGTATGTCCGGTTCTGGTGTGTGTGTGTTGAAATCGGAAATTCGGATTCTGAGTTTGAGTGTCTAGTTATCAGTCATCTCGGGTGAAATCCGATTCCCGAACGGACAATCCGCCTACAGCGAAAAGTGCTCGGAACGGCCGTTCAAATATGAAAAAGTATACAGGAGGTAATAAAATTGTATTTGTTGATAATTATAGAGAACAGTTATCAGGTGTTTTATGTTAGGCTTCACTGTAATCAATGTAATCATTGTTATGTTTCGCGGTTATAACAAATAAGTCGACAAAATCTAATTTTCTGATTGGATATTTTCTAAAATATACCTACCTTGTATATTTATTTAATTATGAGAATTAAGTCAAATTAACAAATAGATAATTATATTGGTGAATAACAAATTTTATTGAAATGTAATACTATCCTATTAAACGTAGGTATCTATAAATGAATACACTGTACATACTCTCGTTTCCGACACACTACTCCACCCCGGGACTCGAATTTTCGAAAAAAACGGCAAATGAAGCAGTCATATTACAGTCGTACTATTTTTTAATATAGTATTTATAATCTGTAGCAGTATTTAACCAAATCGGAATCACGTAAAAACTGTAATATATCAAGTAGGTACTACACGTAGGTTAGTTATATTATAATGTATTATTAAAAGAAACATGTAGGTGCGTCGGTAAATGTTAATTATAATAATTTTTTTGCCCAATAAATATCGTCAAACGAATAATAATAATATATATAATATAATAATGCAAATTTAAAAAAAAAATTAACACTTTCGTTAAAAATGATAAATGTGACGAAAAAAAAAACGCAAAAAAAAGAAATTCGATTTAACACGGCCCCGCCGGCGTTCGAAACCACGACCGTCGAATCACCCGTTTTTACGCCTAACCTACCTAGCCACCTACCGAGATGAAATTAGGAGTCAAATCTATGACTCTTAAGGGCGTTTGAGCGGACCACCGTGTCCGCCACCTTCGGACGTTCAAAACGCGAGATTTGCGAAAAAAATCGAACCTCGAGGCGCATGTATATACATGCGTATATATGCCTGTATATAGCGATACCTACACGGTACCTACTCTCGTTTCCGACACACTACTCCACCCCGGGACTCGTCTGTGGCTATAAATATAGCAGGGAACGCGAATAAGTAGTCGACGGGGAGGGTGATATGACCGAAAGGGGCTAAAACTATAATTTTCAAAAAAAACGGCAAAAAGAGCAGTCATATAGTCGTACTATTTAACTGCCAGAGTTTAATCAGTTCTATTAGATCTATTAGTTTATTAATACCGTATTAAACAGTATTTAACCTAAAAACTGTAATATATCAAGTAGGTACTACATGTAGGTTAGTTATATTATATTGTATTTATATAAGAAACATATAGGTGCGTTGGTCACGGTAAAATCAAGTATTATTATTATTATTTATAAAATAGTACAGTATCATTATACAATTTAGTTACAATTTAAAATATCTACTTTAATATATATTAATATTTTTTTGCCAAAAAAAAAAAATGTGACGAAAAAAAAAACTCGAAAAAAAAACATTCAAATTATCACGGATGGCGAAAAATTATCGAAAATCCCAGAGGCCGGGTTCGAACCCACGACCCTTGAGTCACTTATCCTAACGCCTAACCAACCTAGCCACCTACTCAGATGAAATTCCGAGGCAAATGTATGACTCTTAAGCCGCGTCGGCGATAAAATAAAATTCTTATCACTTTCCTTATCAATAAAAACAATATTTAAGAAAATCCCAATAAATCCTATCAAAAACTCAAAACCCCGAGTTTCCCCTTGGCGAGGTGGGTGTTAGTACTCTCCCGGACCAAAATCCATCAAAAAAGCAAAATCCAAAAAGGGGGGGAGGAGGTGCCCCCGTTCCCTAAAGCGGAAAACGGTAGTATTCATAAAAAGAATGGGTTCCCCCTTGGTCCGAGGTCTTTAACTTGAATTCCGGCCGAGTTATACTCAACTCAAAATGTGGGGGGGGTGGGGGCTTTGGTTCCCTAATGTTGAAAATTCATCTGGGGCCTAAAAAATTGAGATGCCCATTGGTCCGGGGTCTCTAAGTCGAATACCGGCTAAGTTATGCTTCGTCAAAAATAATTACTCGTTTAATGGGTCCCCCCCCCACTCCGCCGATGGTCGCGTTATTTTTTCGTCAAAAAATTGAAAAACACAGGTTTTTGAATTTTTGAATCTCGAGCACTTGAACCGTTTCTGAATTTTTCGTTTTACATATTATATTACACACGGAAATATCCCAATTTTCATAATATATAGAAATACGGAATAATAATAATAATAATAAAGTTCGAAAATATTCGTCGATAAGGAAATGGGAGATAAGCGAGCGGAATTTATAGCGAACGCGCGGGAAGTATTGTGATTGGTCGTCATGGAAGAAACGCGGAGTGCCGTGAGCGCTCCCCGCGGATCTTATACGCGTTATTAGCGTTTTATTATATAAGATTTTAATTTTAGGTCCGTGAAGTAAGCGGAAAAATGTAAGCACCTAAATCAGCTATAGCGCCAATATTTAGTGCTTAATTAGTGCTATTCGATGGTAACTTTTTCAAAATTAGTGCTATGTCCTATGTACCCTCCGATATGTGGGATTTCCCGTATTTCGTCCTAGCGGATGCAACATCAGCATCAAAGTCTTTTGTAGTACCAACTTTTAGTGCTCAATTAGTGCTATCAGGATGTCCAAAAATAAAAATTGGTGCAACCTCCAAACCAAAGTTATCGCCATCCCCATTTTTTAACTTACCGGGATTTTAGAGATTTCTGTTATAACACATTTTCATATGACAGAATTTTTATTAATTTTTATATTCAATTAATATTTTTATAAAATATGAATTTTTTATCAACATTTTTTTAATAACATTTTCTTATACTTTTTTTACCAATTTTTTAACAAATATTTTATTGATTCGTAAGAAACTGAATTTTTATTAATATTTATATAAAATTTGAATTTTTTAAAAAATATACATTTTTTATCAGACTTTTTACTAATTTCTTCTTTTATATATGAAATTAAGTTATAACAGAGATCTCTGTCTAAAAAATTATTAATATGTTTATTAAAAATATGTTGATAAAAAATTCATAAATTATGAAAAACATAAATTAAATTTATATTAATTAAAAAATGTAAAATGTATGATAAAAATGTATATTTTATAAAAAATATAAATTAAATATAAATTTTAGTAAAAATTATATTTGATAAAAATCTATAAATAAACTCTATGTTATAAAAAAAATGGATAAGAAATCAGTTTTATACAAAATATGTTAAAAAAATCAAAAAAAAATCTATCCGATAAAAAATTCAAATTGAATATAAATGTTAATAAAAATTCAGTTTGATCTTATCGATAAAAAAAATTGTAAAAAAAAATTGATAAAAACATAAATTGAATTTATATTAAACAAAAAATGTTCGATAAAAAATTCATATTTTATAAAAATTTAACTCTTAATAAAAATTCTGTTTGTTAAAAAATCAATAAAAAATATGCTAAAAATTGATAAAAACCATCTTGAAAATTGATAAAAAAAATCAGTATGATATTAAATTCATTTTATATAAAAAATAAGTTTATTGAATTTATGTTTAATTTTTAATTTAAAAAAAATGTATAAAAAATATCCATGTAATAAAAAAATGTATAAAAAATCAGTTTAATAAAAAAATCAATAAAAAATGTGTTAGGTATATGAAAATGTGTTTCAACAGAAAACTCTATGATCCCGCTAAGTTGAAAAATGGGGATGACTGGTTTGGAGGTAGCACCAATTTTTATTTTTGTATATCCTGATAGCACTAATTGAGCACTAAAAGTTGATACTACACGGAATTTGGACGGAATAACAGATGTTAGAGGATATAGTAGCTACTATAGATACACTTATGTCCTAATATCAAGTATGAACCAAACCATAAACCATAACTGACGTGTGAAAATGTATGGTCTGTATTGTAAAATTTCATGTCTTGAATCCGGCCATATAGTGTTGTTAGATGCTTTTACAGCATACGTAAAGGTGTGTTACAACTTACAATAGCTTTATGTGGATGTGTCAAAAATAACCAAAGTTCTTCAGGAACATGATTAAATAGAATCGCGGAAAAAATCCCACGGAAAAAAAGCCCAAGGAAAAAAAACCCAGAAAAAAAACTTAACCTAATAGGTATTCCTACGAAATATTCCTTCGTATGAAAATACTTAACAACATTTATTTAAATATTTTTGTTTTATATTCAGTAAGAAGATTCAAATATAAAAATAAAAAATATATATAAAATTATACTAATTTAAAATTATGAAAAAAATAAAGTTAAAAAATAAAAAATATTTTAAATATTTTTTATATAATTTAAAACTACCGAAAATACTTTTGATCAAGGATATGCTTGTATATACTTGATAAAACTATATTCAAAGAGTATATTAAGGATTATAATATATCAGCACCCGGTTGAGAAAAAACCGTTTTCCCGGTACTTGGTTTAGGTTATGGATTCCAAATTTTCGGTTACGAATGGTTACTAATCGGTTACTAAAACCTAGTTTGGTTTTGAACTTGCTAAGTAGAATATTTCAATGTGCGGGTGCTGTTGTAACGTTACGCCAGCACCCGGTTGAGAAAAAACGGTTTTCCCGGTACTTGGTTTAGGTTAAGAATTCCAAAATTTCGGTTAAGAATGGTTACTAATCGGTTACTAAAACCTAGTTTGGTTTTGAACTTCATAAGTAGAATATTTCAATGTTCGGGTGCTGTTGTAACGTTACGCCAGCACCCGGTTGGGAAAAACGGTTTTTCCGGTACTTGGTTTAGGTTACGAATTCCAAATTTTCGGTTACGAATGGTTACTAATCGGTTACTAAAACCTAGTATGGTTTTGAACTTCCTAAGTAGAATATTTCAATGTGCGGGTGCTGTTGTAACGTTACGCCAGCACCCGGTTGGGAAAAAACGGTTTTTCCGGTACTTGGTTTAGGTTACGAATTCCAAATTTTCGGTTACGAATGGTTACTAATTAGTTACTAAATAATGGAACCGATTTCGAAGAAAATAGTTTAGGTTGTGGTGCTGTACAGGGAAGCCACTCACACTAATGATCATTTACTACACACTCACACTAATGATCATTTACTACACACTCACACTAATGATCATTTACTACATACACGCACGTACTATACGGATTGCCTATTCTCAACACGTCGACGGGTAGTTATGGCCTTATAATTTACTCGGTTATCAGAGCAATTCTTCTGTTTTTATACGTGGTTATTCAGTGAAATGTTTTCTTTTCAACGTTCAGATTTTATTTTCGTTTATTTTTAGCAAAGTAATAATTATTTTTTCCCGGAAAATCGTCGATGACGGTGACCACGACAATTGTATACATAATTATATAGTATATATATTTATTATTCTTATAAGTTATAATATACGGTTGTAAAATGTAAAGTAACTATGGTATTCGTATTGCCAAATTTATTTTTCTTATATTATAAATATATATTATTATGATATATAAACGAAAATAATTCAAGGAATTTACATCATTATAATATTATTATGTTGTTTACCCAGAGGCGGTTTGACATTTTTCAGTTGGTGCTTCAACAGTATAGTTAATACCACCCACCCACCTACCAAAAAGTCATATCAGGTACAAGAACTTACCTAATTTTTATAACTTTTTTGACAATTATTATTCATTTTAAAACATGCTTAATAATTGTGATGATATGATAAATTAAGTACCCAATTATAAATAACCAAGTGAACGAGTCGACATAACAAATATATAGATATAAAACAAACTTAGTTTTATCTAGAGCGCTCACTAGCGCTGTACAACTATGGTCAATGTTTTGCTAGAATTTTATCTGCAGCACAGAACCCCCACCCCCCCCCCCTAACGGTTATGGCCCAACTAATATACCGGCTGGCTACTAACAATACATGAATACATTCTTATAAGACTAGGTAGTGAATTCAAAATTTTAATTAAAGTTATAAATAATTATAAACCTCGACGCATTTTTATATCAACTTTTACTCAACTTCAAAATGTAGGTACCTACATATTAATTTATTATAACATAATATAGGTAAAATCAATACAAATTTTCTATTAGTTGATGAAATGTATCAATAATTTTTTTTTGTGTCAAGACTATTAGTTACATCTCTTTCGATATTCAATAATAATAATAAATTTGAAAATCGTTCTTGTCTCATTGTTGTTCTCTGACAAGCTTTTAAACGCAGCATTGAAGATAATGAACGTTTGCAGGTTGCGCAACTAACAGCGCTATAGTGAAAGCTACTTATAGCAATTTAAATACATTTGCAGGGCACACATCTTCAGTACCTAACTATACTTGTTTAATATCATCAATATCAACATTTTCTTTAATTTTAAACTGGCAACTTTTGGAAATAAGCTTTTTTTCTTAACACCAAAAAGCATAATTCATAACGAGTTGAAGAAATCATTTTTTTTTTTAAATGTCAACGAATTTGAGGTTTTTTTTAATTTAAAAAAAATATCCTAATTGCTATAACGAATAAAACTTTGTTAAAGAAAAAAGACGATTTTTTTCAAATTAAAAAAAACCTCAAATTCGTCTAATACCCGGTTTTTCAATCACATTTATCTGTCAGATAACTCGAGTTATCTAACAGATAAGAAATAATTGATAAATTTCAGTTTTTCAATGTCGGGATAAGCCTTATCCGATGGATATTGTTGCGGATAAGTTATCCGTTACTTTTATACACAAAAACAAATTAATTGAGTATTGACTCATCAGTTGTTGAATTCTGTATAAGTGACTACATTTCAGCAAATCTCACATTAGAGAGTAGTTCAGTTATAACGATATTATTATAATACAATTCTAGTTTGCAATTCATTGCGATTTTCGTATAACAAAATAATGCCACATTGTCTCATACTTTATAGTTTATGTGACTATCTATTCGTCGTATAGCACTAAAGCTGTTTATAACTTCATAAGTTGATTGTTAATGTATGTGATTGTATCTATTTGTTGGCTTGTTGCTAATAATGAATTAGCCATCAAATAAACCATCCTTATATTACCTCGTATATACCTTCCGCTATACCGGACACTGATTACCAAGACCAAGTTACCCACCTATTAAAATGACACCCACCCCAAACTTTTTGGTGGTTCAGTGAACCACAAAATGCATGATCAAGCCGCCTCTGTGTTTACCTGTATACTATTCATTACTAGAGCTATAATGTATTATTTGTACACGTCTATTAGTCACGTTCAGTACGCTGAAGTGTTCGGTCATCTATTTTCTACGGTTTTGGTGTACACCGAAGTACATTATTATTGTTCTGATTTACCTACGAGTTTATTTACGTATACCACGATAGGTATTGCTCTGGGGGCCGACGTCGACACATAGTCAACTGACGTAATTACGGAACCGATTTCGATTTTCGACGGTTTCTCGGGCAACGCGGGCCAAATACTACGAGGCACTCGACGTGTTAAAAACGGTCGGTATGGAATCCCCTCAGCAATCAAAAAAAAGCGTACCTCCCATGTGTAACCTGTGCAGTTGTGTGTATATTACGCATCAAATGTTGAATTTATAAATTTCATTTTAAAGTACCTAATAAATTGTTGTCTCACCCAATCGGAAATTTACAACGGGCGCGATACTGTACCAGTACTGGCTAATACTGGCACACTACTGACCGCCAGTGTTAGGCCAGTACTGTCATATGTCTGGGATGATAACGCTTTACCAGTACTGGATCGGTATTGTATTCCCAGTACTGATTGGTACTGTACTCCCAGTACTGATTGGCACTGTATTCCCAGTACTGATTGGTACTGTACTCCCAGTACTGATTGGCACTGTATTCCCAGTACTGATCGGTACTGTACTCCCAGTACTGATCGGTACTATACTCCCAGTAATGGTCGGTACTATACTCCCAGTACTGGTCAATACTGTACTTCCAGTACCAATCAGTACTGGTAAAATATTATTATCCTAGACATAACAGTATATTATAACAAGTATATTGCCTAAATCTGCTGGCACGTTACTGTTATTCATAGTAGTGTTAAATGTCAGGGTTAATAAGGCTGTACCAGTAGTGGACTACCCTTACCGATAGATAATATGCATATATTATGACACTGACACATTATGTCCTTGGTAATAACTGTATTCTGTATAATAAATATTTGCACCTTTATTTTGTTACTTTCAAAAGGTTGATCTTGGAAATGATCTCATAAATAACTACATACAGTGAAACTTCTGTTTAACAAAGTCTCGGAGGGAAGTGGAACAAATAAATATGTATTACAGAAGAATTAGTTAAATAGAATAAACGCATAATTAACAATGAAGGTCAAGGTTCTCAAAAATAAATGGTTAAATGGAAGTTTGTTATATGGAAGTTTCACTGTATTTGAGTTTTAAGGTTTTTATTTATTTATTTGGAATAAAATGTAATATCTAAGGTAGGTAATTAATTTAAGTATTAATATAAGTATAAAATAATAGTTTTATTTAAGCCATATTCATTTTTTTGATAAATTTATTTTTTTTCAGTCATTCTTCATTCTAAGTTTCTTCCCTCCTTCGCGGTCCTTGGCCCCCGAAAACCAACGGCTTAAAATGCTCGAAATCTCTTTTCCCTTTACATTTTCATGTTTAGTTGTAAGTGCTTCTGAAATTTAAAAATGGAATAACTAAAAAAAGTATTGAACAACAGTTACAAATATTATAAAGTATACCTAGTAAGTATTTATAAGTGATGGTAGAAGAAAAATTAAGTTTTTTTTGGCCATTAGTTTCCCTTCCAAACGCACTGTACATTAGTTGAACCTCTTTACAGATTATTTTAGGAATAACTGCTGTTAAGTTATCACTTACTTTTGAAGAGGTTTTCATATTGAGAACGATAAAACATTTCTGAAAATTGACAATACAAATTAAAAATGAATTAGTTACAATATTCACAAATTATAAGTATTCACCAATTTTTTTACAAGTTCAATGTCAGACTCTAACTGTCTCTCAAAATCTTTAAAACTTTCCAAGGTCATTTTGGGCAAATCCATAATTATATTGTCATTAAGTATTTTTTCAATATCTGTAGTTTTATTTGGAACTTCAATTAATGCTCGAGTTATTTTTGCTTCTTCCTTGATTCGATATTCGATACTTCTTTTGAGTGATTCTAAATCGGATTTAGTAACTGTTACAGAATTATCTGAAATAAATAGTACAATGCTTAATTTAACTGTCTTCTATATAGATACTGTATGTGTTTAAATTTTTATGTAGTATTTATACCTGAGCGACAACTACATGTTGGGCAATGCTTCTTATTTGGTGCATATGTAGCTACAAGAAGAAATGTTTTTATTATTATAAATTATACAATGACTGTTGTTATTTAATATTATCTAATTAAAAAAAAAACTAAATATTTAGAATTTTTAGATTCAATTAATTAATAAAAACCATAATTAATATGCCTAGTACATAATATTATGTATAACAATAATTTATTGAAACCAAAAATTTAGTAGTTTAGTAACTGAATTTATTATGTGTAAAAGGAAAATTAGTTACATAATTTACTATAATAATATTAATTACCATTACCATCAACCAGTCTTTTTTCAGTTGCAAAATTTAGTTTTTCATGAGACTGGGCTTTTTTTGAAGATTTTTTTCTTGATAAATTTATTTTCCCCGTAGACATTAAAGAAGAAATTGATGCATCAGAATGTATATTATCTTCATCTACAATAATATATTGAAAAACAAATTGATACAACTGCATAACTCAACTAAAAAACTACTATCTACTATCTTTCTTTGGCAATTACATGACTCACCAAATTTATGGTTAGAGTGAACCATTTTCTTTGAAGGTTTTATTCCTGTTAACAATTGCCTTTCAGTTGACATCGAGGATGATTCAGATGATTCATTGTCAGAGTGTAGCTGTCCATCTGTAAAACAATATATATATATATATAATAATAATATAAATAAATAATAATAATTTATTTCTTGCAAACAACAAAATACAAAAGAAATAACAAATTATACAAGCAGCAAACTCCCCTATAAGCGTAATGCTTGTGGTGGAGATTAAAAATATGAGATCAGTATAAACAGTATAGTTAATTAAAAATAGAGAAAATCAAGAAAAATTACATAGTAAATATTTTTTTTTTTTTAAGTAAAGAATAGAATAAAATATAAATACATAGATAGAATTATAGTAACTGAAATTTAGAAAAATCAATTTTACATAATCTACAGATTTGAATAGCAACTGATATACATCATTTGAGACCAATTTGTTTCTTAAAATGTTGCACAGGTATATTAACATTATCTTTATAATTATTTATAATTATTCGTTGCCGCCGAGCGTAGCGGGGGCCGCGATCGATCGTTGTACGGAGAACATAAAAATATGAATCATATTTATATATATTTTATATATTAATAATATTTTTATGTTCTTCGTACAACGATCGATCGCGGCATTTAAAATTCAAAAATTGACAAAATATGGAAAAATCACGAAAATTAGCAAATTATTTTGAGTTAAGAATTCGTAAATATTTTTCTTTTTAAATCTAAGATTTGAAAATGAAACACTAGATTCCTTATAAGATTATCTACCTTTATCAATAAAAAAATCTCTACCGGACAGTCAAATTAAATTTTTATAAGCGTTTGAAATTCAAATTTTTACAACATTGGATTTTCACTCGATTACTCATGTAGCGATTTCCTTATTTTGTTGCAATTCAAAAACGAACAACTGTAGATACATGAAAATTTCACTGAATGTTTAAATTAGCATTTTCTATACACCATACAATTTTGAAAATATTTTGACTCTTTTTGAGCTGTTTATGGACATTTACAGCTTTCAATTTTTTTTAGTTTTTTTTTCTATAAATATCAATAAAGTTTTATTTGTTGGGCCAAAAAGTGTAAAAATTTAATACAAGGCTCCTGATATATTGTTACATGAGCAGTTGAAAAATATTAAAAATACATAGGCACAGTTTTTTTTTATAAGCATTTAAAGATCAAATTTTGACAAAATTTATCAAAATCTCGAAAATTATCAATCATTGTAATTTGTAATTAATAAATTATAAAATGTTCAGTTTTATAGCTAAGGATTACAAATTCAACACAAAGGTTCTCATAAATAGTTCATACTATAACCAAAAAATCTAAAAAATATATGAACACACTTATTTTTTACAGACATTTTAAATTCAAATTTGGACGAAATTACATATTAAAAACCTAGAATAACTATTTTAGTTATTTTGTTGTGATTGAATAATATTATTCGTGGGTACTTATTGAAACTTCTAAAGTGTACTATTATATATCTATGATAGTATCACGGTTTTTGTTGATGTATAACGCGTTATAAGTATCTAATGGATATTGTGATATGATTAATTTGGAATTTATTATAGGTACCTATTATAGGTCAATTTTTTGTTTAATACCATAGATATGTATATAATATGTCTTATACATAGACTGACATACCGTCACCGCTCAGAATCGTTTTTCTTATACAATGATATTATATCATTGAATTTAAATTTAATACCATCCATTATACAGTGACCCACTTGTAACCTACTGTACAGCAGAGCGACACCCACTTGCCCACCTTTTTTTTATCATTTTTTTTTAACCATATTCAATTAATTTGATTCAATAAATAGGTGGGTTTTGGCGGTGTAACCGGCTCTAACCGCTAGTAAACTGTTTACTGGTATCGTTTTCGCGATTACGGTCACTGTAACCAGGTAACTAATTTCGTGAACGAGTTTAGTGAATTTTGTAACCGTCGATTTCGACTTGGTAAGAAGGTTTACTGAGGTTCGGTTACTAAAAAGTTTATGATATCAAATATGTTATCAAATATTTCAGTAGGTAAACAAAATGTTCAAGCAATTGTTTTGGCGTTCCAGTAAACGTTTTCTAACCGTATTCCATAACCATAAACTTATTTACTAAACAGTTTACTCCGCCAAAACACGCCTATTGTTATGTATATATTTTACAATAGACCTAGTGAAAATAGACCTATCTTAGTATTATGTACAAATGTACAATCATCTCACCTATATATGGCTGTATAGTCATAAGTCATAAATTATATTTTATTTTTAAACCGAACTTTTTTCTTTCTATTAATCAAGTGGTAACATTTATTCTTGGAATGTTTAGTAATAATGTTAGCTATTATCGGAATCAAAAATAAATATAATTGATTTTCAATTTTTCTGGGATATCCTATTCTATACCTGTAGGCTCTAATACATACAAAACTATTATTTTAATAACGTGGAAAATAACGCGTTAGTGCGTTACTTCATAGAAATTACTTTTCAAAAGTAATTATGTTACAATTGCGTTACTTTAAGTAAAATGTAATGAAATTACTAAGGGGCGGACTGAGAGTACTTCGGGCCGGGTGGAGAAGATTTGAGCGGCCTACAATTTTTTTTTGTATAATCATAGGCTAACATTTTGGGGGTGCCAAGGGTGTTTAGCTTAGGATCAATATATTCTGGGAATAAACAATATCATAATTCATAATATTGTATTGTATTATATTGTTTTTAATACTTAAAATCGTTTATCGTATAATCTTTTACGTCTATATATCTAGATATTATTACTGCCCAATCGGAAATTTATGACTTACGCCGACACTCACAAAGGGCTTAGTACTGCGCCTGTACTGGCTATCCAACAGTTGTCTGGCCCTTACGGGCACACTACTGGCTGAAATGTTAGCCAGTACTACATAAGTACTGGAAAACCATAGTACCGGCAGCCAGTATTGACACAGTACTGACATACTACGGGCGCCGAATGAACTGTGAGCCAAAGCCAACCAGTGTTTCTGGTAGTTATGCCGACGTTGGCGGAGTACTGGCATATTACGGGCCCCACACGATATGTGAGCAAAGGCCAGTCTATGTTTTTCGTGGTTGTGCCAACATCGGCGGAGTACTGATATATTACGCGCTTATTATTTTAATGGAGAGCAAAGGCCAGCCAGCGTTAATTGTAGTTGTGCCCAAGCGTTGGCGAGATGCTGGCATATTAAAAAAAATAAAAAACTACTGCCTTTAGGAAAAATATATTTCTTACTCGTTGGATATTTATACAAATGCATCATTTTTATATACATACACTTTTGTTTATGTAAATAGATTGGAAATGAAACACAATCCAGTAAATTATTATATTGCAAAAAATTATTAGGTAATATTATATACAACCAAAATAACGACGATGTACACACATAAATACAGAAAAATATTTATGGCCATTTCGAAGGAAACATATTATACGTGGTCTACAGTGTTATGTCAACATTTTTTCGTTTTGCCTACCGACTGGTATTTTGACATTATTTAGTTTACAGTTTTAAATAATCGATAATATATAGTATTGCAATAAGCCAATAAATAATAATTATAACCATTACACATAATTATGTCTGAAGTCGGAATACAATTATTTTATTTTATTTAAGGAATAATAATATTCATAATATATTCATAGTTGAAAAATGAATACTACAATAATAATAATATACCTAATAACATGATTAATAAAATATAAAAATAAACAGTTATTAGTTATTATTTTATTTTGTTCTACTCTATAATAATATAATATCCTACGTCGGGCAACATAATTATGTATTTATGTTTATAATTTGATAAATATTTATTAATAGATGAATTAACATCACGGGCTAAGATATAATATATAAATATATACCCGTTTTCAAAAGAGCTAACCGCTCTCGCGATCGCGAGTCGCGACTGACGGCTGGCGACCAATTTCCCCCAATCTCGCGCTCGATAGTGTTCGAATAACTTGCAGTCACGGATTAATATTAATAATATTAATCCGTGCTTGCAGTTTACATATTATATTATTGGTGGGGATCTTTGCGGCGGCGGACGAGTATTAGTTTTTAGTGGATACTTATGGAAATAGAAATTTGTATGATGTGTATATAATACTATTGGCGATTGAAAGTGATAATAATATGTAAGGGGAGTGGGGACGCTGTGTATCATTTATATGTTATTTTACATGTTCCCCGTTACAGATCCACCCCCCGCCAGCCAGATAATTGATAAGCTTTCAATCGCCAATATAATAGATATTAATCACGGACTATAGACAGCGCTAGCAATGCTAAAAGGAAAATATCCCCCCCGAACTCCGCCTGTTGTACTACATTTCGTGGTAAACCTCCCACACCCTCCAACCTTGTCGTGTCCAGTCCTGTATATCCATGGTACTCCGTGGGTAATACCCATTATGTAACGGCATTATTTTGTTTTGTTTTCGGTATACGCTGGTGGCCATCATCCAAATACCTATTTTATTATATCTGACTGTTCAATTTAACGCTTTTGCTGTTGAAGTGTTTAAGTCGTAGACAAAAAAAGTGTTTAAGTGTTTGGCCATTGATATTAATACGTTATATTACTTTGTTAGTTATAACTTTTAACGATTGCAATCATTTAACAGTTTTAACCGAGGTTTTAACGGACCTAGTTTTAGTGATTTTTGTTGTGAATAATCCAGAATAATTACATACCTACCATAATTCTGCAACGGTGCTGTAAGTAAGTAAGTTAACCTTTTAGAATCTATACTATCTTGTAAGTGTATATTATTATTATTTATAGTTATTAATATTACTTATTACCCAATGTACGTATATGTACGTATATGTACATTGCACGTAGGTATATATTATAGTTTTGGTATTTTCTATAGTTCCTGATTTTTCTACTGTATAATTGAATTAAAGTTTAATTAGTAAATTTAAAATTGTAAAATATTAAGTTGAAATGAAAAATGTTTTAGTACCTACTAGGTACCTATAAATATAAATGTGTAGCTAGGTTGGTACTTGGGTAGTTACTAACCTAAAACTATATCATTAACTATTATTAAAGTCTAGGTAGGTAATTTAACATATTAATACATACTATTATACCTAATACGACTAGGTATGTTTTATATTACAAAATAGATAAAATGATAGGTAGGTACCTATGTACTATTATTTAATAAATAACAATATTCACCAAGACAATTTATTTTATATTTGATAAATGTATACTTATGTAGTTATGTGTCATTAATGTTAGTAATAACTCATAATACTCAGTAATAATTTTTGTAATTTGTGACTATTAATGAAATTATAACTTAAATTCTAGTTATAGTTATGTTAAACCTTCTATCCCAAAAATTGTAGGTACCAAAATAATATGGATGGTACCTGGGTAAAAGTGAATAAGTACTAAAACACTATTTTGAGAAAACTAAAAAACCTGTCTGCCATATTCAAAAATTAATATAATTTGTCAACTTTTTTTTTATTTTTCAGTAGGTAGTTTCTTAAAATATAGATTTGCATTTTGCACATAACATAAAATATTTTATCAACTTTAGACTTATAACTCAAATTAATGACTCATTCTTTTTTACACAGCTCATTACTTTTTTTTTTTATTATTTAACTTTAGTTAAAATTTACTTGTTTCCATTATTAATTTATTCATTTGGACGACATTATTTTTTCATATACATACTATAACTCAATATATTATAATAATTTTTTAGTATTATTTTATATTTGTATCTGTTTCATTTTAAAACCAGAACTAAATTTATAAATACTTTTAATTTTAATTTGTTCACTAGGTACATTTTCCCTATTAGGTATTTGAATTTTAAAAATGAGTGCTGCATATTACCGTTTAAAAAAATATCGCCAAAAACGATCTGCTGAAGTTTCAACTTATAGAAATTCACTAAGCCCTCCTAATCCTACAAATAATAGTGATGACAATAATTCTTCGTATCACTTAGTAGATTCATCCTTTGAGTATTTAAGCTTATCAGATTGCAGTTCACTTAATTATCAGTCACCTCGATCTTCCCCATCACAGCATTCATCAAGTACCGACAGTTGTATTCAAGGAAATAATAATTACAATATTACTACTACTGTGCCTAGTTTACGTGAAAAAATACGAAATTTTGCTGTACGATTTAGAAGTAATATGACGGTTGAAATGATTGAAAATTTACTTGAAATATTACGATCAGAAAATCATACTGATCTACCAAAATCAGCAGTTGGCTTACTACAAACTAAGTCTAACAATAACATTACAATCATGAAAAGTTCAAAAAATACTGATGGCTCTTATGTGTATTTCGGCATAGAAGAAGGATTAAAAAGGATAATTACTGATGAATATGCTGAAAATAGCATACGTTTGTTGTTCAACATAGATGGCCTGCCATTATATAATAATTCAAGCCAGCAATTTTGGCCAATATTAGGACTTATTGTACATAACGGATATGAATCAAACCCATTTATTGTGGCGGTGTACAGTGGTGATTCTAAACCTCAAAATTCAAATACTTTTTTGGAAGATTTTGTTCAAGAAACAATATTTTTAGTTCAAAATGGCTTAAATATTGGACAAAGAAATTTTAAATTAGAAATTGCTGGGTTTTCTTGCGATACGCCAGCCAGATCATTCATTAAGAAATGTAAAGGGCATGGAGGGTTCTTTGCATGTGAGCGCTGCGTAACCAGAGGAAAGACTCTAAATAAAAAAAGAGTTTATCCCAGTATTAATTCCAAATTACGCACCAAGAGGAGTTTTATTAGGCAACGTCAACCTGAGCATCATTTGGATGGAAGAACATTGTTGATTGATATACCAAACTTTGACCCTGTGAACTCAGTTTTTTTAGATTCCATGCATTTATTGTACCTTGGTATTATGAAATGGATCTTACAGCAATTAATTGGTACTAAGATGAGAGTTAATCGTAAATGCAAACTTCCTCGTTGTAAAATACAAGAATTAAATTTAAATTTAAAAGTATTTGTAAACCATATACCTAAAGAATTCCAGAGAAAAAAATTAGACTTGGACACATTTAATTACTGGAAAGCAACACAATTTCGTTTTTTTTTAAACTACTGTGGACCTCTAGTCCTACGAAAAATTCTACCTAAAAAAATGTACCATCACTTTTTACTTTTAGTTGTTGCGTGTAGAATATTAAATGATTCTGAATTGTGTATCAAATATGTGAGTTATGCAAAAGAATTGTTGAAGAAATTTGTGGAGCTTCTCCCTTCATTTTATGGTCCAGATTCACAAATTATGAACAGCCATAATTTGATACATTTGGCCGATGATGTGGAACATGAAAATACAAATTTATCAAATTTATCAGCATTTCCATTTGAAAATTTTCTCGGAAAAATTAAAAGGCTAATTCGTGGAAGAACTAAGCCTCTGGCACAGTTGGTTAGAAGAATGTCTGAAGAGAAAACATGTCCAGAGATGACTAAAAAGAATGCTATACACAAGAAAAAAAGTCTCATTGTTAACCCTGACATTAAAAGTAAAGTTAATTTAAAAAGCATTATTTTTCAAGGAGTTGAGTTAAGTACAAAAAAACCTAACAATATTGTGAAATTGAATTCTGGTGAAGTTTTTAGCATTACTAGAATTAAGAATAAACGATGTAGTATTTTCTTTCACGGATATTTGTACAAGAGTGTTACTGATGTTTTTAAATACCCTTGCAAATCAACAGAAATTGGAATAATGAAATTGGGTCAATTATGTAGAAGAAAAAGTATTATTTCAATAAATAATGTTTTAAAAAAATGTGTTCTTTTCGAGAAAGGCAGTCAGAGTTATGCAGTTACATTACTACATGATTCCTAAAACTGTTATGATGTCTACTATACATATCACTTATTATTATGTTTATCATTATTATTATTAGTTATTATATTTTAAATTAGAAAAAAAATTTCAATCAAATTAGCCATGCAAATTCTACCATATACATGATTATTTATTTTATATAATTAAGCACCTATACTTTTACAAAATATTGATATAGTTTTGTCAAATTTTAAAATTATAACATAAACAAATGCAGTATTTATTTCATTACAAATTAATTATTAAGTTATAATTTTATTTTTCATATTACATTTGTTATTTTATTTAAATATTCCATGGTTGGTAACAGGTATGGATTACAAGAAGAATACATCATATGTTGTGATACAATTTGATGAAAAAACAATTGATGGTAAACATTGTATTGATCTTGTACCTATATCATGGACATATATGAAGGATAGCAAATTGTATTGCAAATATCCTAGTAAAAAAGAATATGCCCTAATCGATAAAATGAGCAAAAGTTTGTCTGATCCCAAAAAATCTTGGAAAGGCTTTGGAATAAGTATTATGACAGAAGCTAGTAAGTACATATCAACTTAAATTTTTGGTAATCTTATTAATTTGTATTCACATATTTAATATATATCTGTATTATTTACTTTCTATACTTAAAATATATATGCATCAGGTATTGTATTTTTAAGTTTTGCATCTAATCTCATTTTAAATTTCAGGAAGTTATGAGCAAGGTGTCAGGCGTATGACTCTAGCATTTTCAAATTCAGTTATACATAGTAGTGCAGTTGAAGAGCCTAACAGTTCTGAAGATGAGTGTAATCCTAAAGAGCTATCTGGAAATGAGCTTCAAAAACATTTGAAAGACATTTCATCTTTTATTAAATTGAATCCCACAATTACAGAACATAAAACAAACTATGGTAATTTTTATAATTAAACTTTATTCATATACTAAATTACACTAAATATAATAATCAAATATTATCTATTTATATTATTACAGATAAAGATCAATCACAGTGCGATGCATCATCATCTGAAATATCCTCAGCATCAGAAAACAAAAAAATTTTAACAAAAAAAAAGTCTTTGAAAAAAAGCATCAGGTCTGATCATCATTTAGGTAAGTTTCTATATTTATTAAGGACAAAGAGGCGAAATGGTTTCTTTAGTTGAGTTGGCACAGTTTTGTTAAGTTTATATATATTTCTAGATGCAGCAACTTATTAATGCTTCAATGAATAAAATTATCTTGGGCCTACTTAATCTGCAGATAAATGCTAAAGTTATTATTTATGCTGATGACACCGTAATATTATTATCAAATAAAAATGTAGATTCTCTATATGAAACCGCTATTAATGCAATAAAAGAAATGAAGGAGTGGTTTGATAACAATTTACTAGAGTTAAATATAAATAATTCAAAATTTATTTATTTTAATTATGAGCAGATATTTATTAACTCAGATCATAAACTGAGTCTTCACTCAAGATACTGCAATGGTATTTGTAAGAATTATATAATTTTAGAACAAGTGCGCACCGTTAAATATTTAGGTTTAACAATTGATTATAAATTAAAATGGAATGATCATATTTCTAATTTAATTAACTGTTCAACATTTTTTTTATGTTTTTAATGATATTAGATTTATGGTTAACACAGACACTAAACTTATACTATTCTTGTCTCTCGTTCAATCACTCATCACATATTATGAATTTTGCATTTGGGGTTAAGCATATGACTCTCGTAGTTATCGTCTAAAAATTACTTTAAATAGACTAATTCAATTTTTATTGCTTAAGCCTGTGTTTTATAGGAACAATTTAGCGTATTTAGAACTTAATTTAATGTCTATTGATAATCTTTACCTAAGTAACACCCTAATTAGTTTATTCAGATTTAAACAAAACATTACCCAGTTTGATCACTCAAAATATACACATTATAAAGATAATGTTAATATACCTGTGCAACATTTTAAGAAACAAATTGGTCTCAAATGATGTATATCAGTTGCTATTCAAATCTGTAGATTATGTAAAATTGATTTTTCTAAATTTCAGTTACTATAATTCTATCTATGTATTTATATTTTATTCTATTCTTTACTTAAAAAAAAAAAAATATTTACTATGTAATTTTTCTTGATTTTCTCTATTTTTAATTAACTATACTGTTTATACTGATCTCATATTTTTAATCTCCACCACAAGCATTACGCTTATAGGGGAGTTTGCTGCTTGTATAATTTGTTATTTCTTTTGTATTTTGTTGTTTGCAAGAAATAAATTATTATTATTTATTTATATTATTATTATATATATATATATATTGTTTTACAGATGGACAGCTACACTCTGACAATGAATCATCTGAATCATCCTCGATGTCAACTGAAAGGCAATTGTTAACAGGAATAAAACCTTCAAAGAAAATGGTTCACTCTAACCATAAATTTGGTGAGTCATGTAATTGCCAAAGAAAGATAGTAGATAGTAGTTTTTTAGTTGAGTTATGCAGTTGTATCAATTTGTTTTTCAATATATTATTGTAGATGAAGATAATATACATTCTGATGCATCAATTTCTTCTTTAATGTCTACGGGGAAAATAAATTTATCAAGAAAAAAATCTTCAAAAAAAGCCCAGTCTCATGAAAAACTAAATTTTGCAACTGAAAAAAGACTGGTTGATGGTAATGGTAATTAATATTATTATAGTAAATTATGTAACTAATTTTCCTTTTACACATAATAAATTCAGTTACTAAACTACTAAATTTTTGGTTTCAATAAATTATTGTTATACATAATATTATGTACTAGGCATATTAATTATGGTTTTTATTAATTAATTGAATCTAAAAATTCTAAATATTTAGTTTTTTTTTTAATTAGATAATATTAAATAACAACAGTCATTGTATAATTTATAATAATAAAAACATTTCTTCTTGTAGCTACATATGCACCAAATAAGAAGCATTGCCCAACATGTAGTTGTCGCTCAGGTATAAATACTACATAAAAATTTAAACACATACAGTATCTATATAGAAGACAGTTAAATTAAGCATTGTACTATTTATTTCAGATAATTCTGTAACAGTTACTAAATCCGATTTAGAATCACTCAAAAGAAGTATCGAATATCGAATCAAGGAAGAAGCAAAAATAACTCGAGCATTAATTGAAGTTCCAAATAAAACTACAGATATTGAAAAAATACTTAATGACAATATAATTATGGATTTGCCCAAAATGACCTTGGAAAGTTTTAAAGATTTTGAGAGACAGTTAGAGTCTGACATTGAACTTGTAAAAAAATTGGTGAATACTTATAATTTGTGAATATTGTAACTAATTCATTTTTAATTTGTATTGTCAATTTTCAGAAATGTTTTATCGTTCTCAATATGAAAACCTCTTCAAAAGTAAGTGATAACTTAACAGCAGTTATTCCTAAAATAATCTGTAAAGAGGTTCAACTAATGTACAGTGCGTTTGGAAGGGAAACTAATGGCCAAAAAAAACTTAATTTTTCTTCTACCATCACTTATAAATACTTACTAGGTATACTTTATAATATTTGTAACTGTTGTTCAATACTTTTTTTAGTTATTCCATTTTTAAATTTCAGAAGCACTTACAACTAAACATGAAAATGTAAAGGGAAAAGAGATTTCGAGCATTTTAAGCCGTTGGTTTTCGGGGGCCAAGGACCGCGAAGGAGGGAAGAAACTTAGAATGAAGAATGACTGAAAAAAAATAAATTTATCAAAAAAATGAATATGGCTTAAATAAAACTATTATTTTATACTTATATTAATACTTAAATTAATTACCTACCTTAGATATTACATTTTATTCCAAATAAATAAATAAAAACCTTAAAACTCAAATACAGTGAAACTTCCATATAACAAACTTCCATTTAACCATTTATTTTTGAGAACCTTGACCTTCATTGTTAATTATGCGTTTATTCTATTTAACTAATTCTTCTGTAATACATATTTATTTGTTCCACTTCCCTCCGAGACTTTGTTAAACAGAAGTTTCACTGTATGTAGTTATTTATGAGATCATTTCCAAGATCAACCTTTTGAAAGTAACAAAATAAAGGTGCAAATATTTATTATACAGAATACAGTTATTACCAAGGACATAATGTGTCAGTGTCATAATATATGCATATTATCTATCGGTAAGGGTAGTCCACTACTGGTACAGCCTTATTAACCCTGACATTTAACACTACTATGAATAACAGTAACGTGCCAGCAGATTTAGGCAATATACTTGTTATAATATACTGTTATGTCTAGGATAATAATATTTTACCAGTACTGATTGGTACTGGAAGTACAGTATTGACCAGTACTGGGAGTATAGTACCGACCATTACTGGGAGTATAGTACCGATCAGTACTGGGAGTACAGTACCGATCAGTACTGGGAATACAGTGCCAATCAGTACTGGGAGTACAGTACCAATCAGTACTGGGAATACAGTGCCAATCAGTACTGGGAGTACAGTACCAATCAGTACTGGGAATACAATACCGATCCAGTACTGGTAAAGCGTTATCATCCCAGACATATGACAGTACTGGCCTAACACTGGCGGTCAGTAGTGTGCCAGTATTAGCCAGTACTGGTACAGTATCGCGCCCGTTGTAAATTTCCGATTGGGTGAGACAACAATTTATTAGGTACTTTAAAATGAAATTTATAAATTCAACATTTGATGCGTAATATACACACAACTGCACAGGTTACACATGGGAGGTACGCTTTTTTTTGATTGCTGAGGGGATTCCATACCGACCGTTTTTAAC
Organism: Macrosiphum euphorbiae; assembly: GCA_949089665.1. Classification (NCBI taxonomy): domain Eukaryota; kingdom Metazoa; phylum Arthropoda; class Insecta; order Hemiptera; family Aphididae; genus Macrosiphum; species Macrosiphum euphorbiae. The sequence goes on from CARXXK010001098.1 coordinate 1,733,949, forward strand.
ACGTCGAGTGCCTCGTAGTATTTGGCCCGCGTTGCCCGAGAAACCGTCGAAAATCGAAATCGGTTCCGTAATTACGTCAGTTGACTATGTGTCGACGTCGGCCCCCAGAGCAATACCTATCGTGGTATACGTAAATAAACTCGTAGGTAAATCAGAACAATAATAATGTACTTCGGTGTACACCAAAACCGTAGAAAATAGATGACCGAACACTTCAGCGTACTGAACGTGACTAATAGACGTGTACAAATAATACATTATAGCTCTAGTAATGAATAGTATACAGGTAAACACAGAGGCGGCTTGATCATGCATTTTGTGGTTCACTGAACCACCAAAAAGTTTGGGGTGGGTGTCATTTTAATAGGTGGGTAACTTGGTCTTGGTAATCAGTGTCCGGTATAGCGGAAGGTATATACGAGGTAATATAAGGATGGTTTATTTGATGGCTAATTCATTATTAGCAACAAGCCAACAAATAGATACAATCACATACATTAACAATCAACTTATGAAGTTATAAACAGCTTTAGTGCTATACGACGAATAGATAGTCACATAAACTATAAAGTATGAGACAATGTGGCATTATTTTGTTATACGAAAATCGCAATGAATTGCAAACTAGAATTGTATTATAATAATATCGTTATAACTGAACTACTCTCTAATGTGAGATTTGCTGAAATGTAGTCACTTATACAGAATTCAACAACTGATGAGTCAATACTCAATTAATTTGTTTTTGTGTATAAAAGTAACGGATAACTTATCCGCAACAATATCCATCGGATAAGGCTTATCCCGACATTGAAAAACTGAAATTTATCAATTATTTCTTATCTGTTAGATAACTCGAGTTATCTGACAGATAAATGTGATTGAAAAACCGGGTATTAGACGAATTTGAGGTTTTTTTTAATTTGAAAAAAATCGTCTTTTTTCTTTAACAAAGTTTTATTCGTTATAGCAATTAGGATATTTTTTTTAAATTAAAAAAAACCTCAAATTCGTTGACATTTAAAAAAAAAATGATTTCTTCAACTCGTTATGAATTATGCTTTTTGGTGTTAAGAAAAAAAGCTTATTTCCAAAAGTTGCCAGTTTAAAATTAAAGAAAATGTTGATATTGATGATATTAAACAAGTATAGTTAGGTACTGAAGATGTGTGCCCTGCAAATGTATTTAAATTGCTATAAGTAGCTTTCACTATAGCGCTGTTAGTTGCGCAACCTGCAAACGTTCATTATCTTCAATGCTGCGTTTAAAAGCTTGTCAGAGAACAACAATGAGACAAGAACGATTTTCAAATTTATTATTATTATTGAATATCGAAAGAGATGTAACTAATAGTCTTGACACAAAAAAAAATTATTGATACATTTCATCAACTAATAGAAAATTTGTATTGATTTTACCTATATTATGTTATAATAAATTAATATGTAGGTACCTACATTTTGAAGTTGAGTAAAAGTTGATATAAAAATGCGTCGAGGTTTATAATTATTTATAACTTTAATTAAAATTTTGAATTCACTACCTAGTCTTATAAGAATGTATTCATGTATTGTTAGTAGCCAGCCGGTATATTAGTTGGGCCATAACCGTTAGGGGGGGGGGGGGGGGGGTTCTGTGCTGCAGATAAAATTCTAGCAAAACATTGACCATAGTTGTACAGCGCTAGTGAGCGCTCTAGATAAAACTAAGTTTGTTTTATATCTATATATTTGTTATGTCGACTCGTTCACTTGGTTATTTATAATTGGGTACTTAATTTATCATATCATCACAATTATTAAGCATGTTTTAAAATGAATAATAATTGTCAAAAAAGTTATAAAAATTAGGTAAGTTCTTGTACCTGATATGACTTTTTGGTAGGTGGGTGGGTGGTATTAACTATACTGTTGAAGCACCAACTGAAAAATGTCAAACCGCCTCTGGGTAAACAACATAATAATATTATAATGATGTAAATTCCTTGAATTATTTTCGTTTATATATCATAATAATATATATTTATAATATAAGAAAAATAAATTTGGCAATACGAATACCATAGTTACTTTACATTTTACAACCGTATATTATAACTTATAAGAATAATAAATATATATACTATATAATTATGTATACAATTGTCGTGGTCACCGTCATCGACGATTTTCCGGGAAAAAATAATTATTACTTTGCTAAAAATAAACGAAAATAAAATCTGAACGTTGAAAAGAAAACATTTCACTGAATAACCACGTATAAAAACAGAAGAATTGCTCTGATAACCGAGTAAATTATAAGGCCATAACTACCCGTCGACGTGTTGAGAATAGGCAATCCGTATAGTACGTGCGTGTATGTAGTAAATGATCATTAGTGTGAGTGTGTAGTAAATGATCATTAGTGTGAGTGTGTAGTAAATGATCATTAGTGTGAGTGGCTTCCCTGTACAGCACCACAACCTAAACTATTTTCTTCGAAATCGGTTCCATTATTTAGTAACTAATTAGTAACCATTCGTAACCGAAAATTTGGAATTCGTAACCTAAACCAAGTACCGGAAAAACCGTTTTTTCCCAACCGGGTGCTGGCGTAACGTTACAACAGCACCCGCACATTGAAATATTCTACTTAGGAAGTTCAAAACCATACTAGGTTTTAGTAACCGATTAGTAACCATTCGTAACCGAAAATTTGGAATTCGTAACCTAAACCAAGTACCGGAAAAACCGTTTTTCCCAACCGGGTGCTGGCGTAACGTTACAACAGCACCCGAACATTGAAATATTCTACTTATGAAGTTCAAAACCAAACTAGGTTTTAGTAACCGATTAGTAACCATTCTTAACCGAAATTTTGGAATTCTTAACCTAAACCAAGTACCGGGAAAACCGTTTTTTCTCAACCGGGTGCTGGCGTAACGTTACAACAGCACCCGCACATTGAAATATTCTACTTAGCAAGTTCAAAACCAAACTAGGTTTTAGTAACCGATTAGTAACCATTCGTAACCGAAAATTTGGAATCCATAACCTAAACCAAGTACCGGGAAAACGGTTTTTTCTCAACCGGGTGCTGATATATTATAATCCTTAATATACTCTTTGAATATAGTTTTATCAAGTATATACAAGCATATCCTTGATCAAAAGTATTTTCGGTAGTTTTAAATTATATAAAAAATATTTAAAATATTTTTTATTTTTTAACTTTATTTTTTTCATAATTTTAAATTAGTATAATTTTATATATATTTTTTATTTTTATATTTGAATCTTCTTACTGAATATAAAACAAAAATATTTAAATAAATGTTGTTAAGTATTTTCATACGAAGGAATATTTCGTAGGAATACCTATTAGGTTAAGTTTTTTTTCTGGGTTTTTTTTCCTTGGGCTTTTTTTCCGTGGGATTTTTTCCGCGATTCTATTTAATCATGTTCCTGAAGAACTTTGGTTATTTTTGACACATCCACATAAAGCTATTGTAAGTTGTAACACACCTTTACGTATGCTGTAAAAGCATCTAACAACACTATATGGCCGGATTCAAGACATGAAATTTTACAATACAGACCATACATTTTCACACGTCAGTTATGGTTTATGGTTTGGTTCATACTTGATATTAGGACATAAGTGTATCTATAGTAGCTACTATATCCTCTAACATCTGTTATTCCGTCCAAATTCCGTGTAGTATCAACTTTTAGTGCTCAATTAGTGCTATCAGGATATACAAAAATAAAAATTGGTGCTACCTCCAAACCAGTCATCCCCATTTTTCAACTTAGCGGGATCATAGAGTTTTCTGTTGAAACACATTTTCATATACCTAACACATTTTTTATTGATTTTTTTATTAAACTGATTTTTTATACATTTTTTTATTACATGGATATTTTTTATACATTTTTTTTAAATTAAAAATTAAACATAAATTCAATAAACTTATTTTTTATATAAAATGAATTTAATATCATACTGATTTTTTTTATCAATTTTCAAGATGGTTTTTATCAATTTTTAGCATATTTTTTATTGATTTTTTAACAAACAGAATTTTTATTAAGAGTTAAATTTTTATAAAATATGAATTTTTTATCGAACATTTTTTGTTTAATATAAATTCAATTTATGTTTTTATCAATTTTTTTTTACAATTTTTTTTATCGATAAGATCAAACTGAATTTTTATTAACATTTATATTCAATTTGAATTTTTTATCGGATAGATTTTTTTTTTATTTTTTTTAACATATTTTGTATAAAACTGATTTCTTATCCATTTTTTTATAACATAGAGTTTATTTATAGATTTTTATCAAATATAATTTTTACTAAAATTTATATTTAATTTATATTTTTTATAAAATATACATTTTTATCATACATTTTACATTTTTTAATTAATATAAATTTAATTTATGTTTTTCATAATTTATGAATTTTTTATCAACATATTTTTAATAAACATATTAATAATTTTTTAGACAGAGATCTCTGTTATAACTTAATTTCATATATAAAAGAAGAAATTAGTAAAAAGTCTGATAAAAAATGTATATTTTTTAAAAAATTCAAATTTTATATAAATATTAATAAAAATTCAGTTTCTTACGAATCAATAAAATATTTGTTAAAAAATTGGTAAAAAAAGTATAAGAAAATGTTATTAAAAAAATGTTGATAAAAAATTCATATTTTATAAAAATATTAATTGAATATAAAAATTAATAAAAATTCTGTCATATGAAAATGTGTTATAACAGAAATCTCTAAAATCCCGGTAAGTTAAAAAATGGGGATGGCGATAACTTTGGTTTGGAGGTTGCACCAATTTTTATTTTTGGACATCCTGATAGCACTAATTGAGCACTAAAAGTTGGTACTACAAAAGACTTTGATGCTGATGTTGCATCCGCTAGGACGAAATACGGGAAATCCCACATATCGGAGGGTACATAGGACATAGCACTAATTTTGAAAAAGTTACCATCGAATAGCACTAATTAAGCACTAAATATTGGCGCTATAGCTGATTTAGGTGCTTACATTTTTCCGCTTACTTCACGGACCTAAAATTAAAATATTAAAATAAAAAAATATACAAAATTATACTAATTTAAAATTATGAAACAAATAAAATATATTTTATATATTCATGTTAAAAAAACTACCGAAAATACTTTTGATTAAGGATATGCTTGTATATACTTGATAAAAATATATTCAAAGAGTATATTAAGGATTATAATATATCAGCACCCGGTTGAGAAAAAACCGTTTTCCCGGTACTTGGTTTAGGTTACGAATTCCAAATTTTCGGTTACGAATGGTTACTAATCGGTTACTAAAACCTAGTATGGTTTTGAACTTCCTAAGTAGAATATTTCAATGTACGGGTGCTGCAGTAACGTTACGCCAGCACCCGGTTGAGAAAAAACGGTTTTCCCGGTACTGGGTTTAGGTTAAGAATTCCAAATTTTCGGTTACGAATGGTTACTAATCGGTTACTAAAACCTAGTATGGTTTTGAACTTCCTAAGTAGAATATTTCAATGTACGGGTGCTGGTGTAACGTTACGCCAGCACCCGGTTGAGAAAAAACGGTTTTCCCGGTACTGGGTTTAGGTTAAGAATTCCAAATTTTCGGTTACGAATGGTTACTAATCGGTTACTAAAACCTAGTATGGTTTTGAACTTCCTAAGTAGAATATTTCAATGTGCGGGTGCTGTTGTAACGTTACGCCAGCACCCGGTTGGGAAAAACGGTTTTTCCGGTACTTGGTTTACGTTACGAATTCCAAATTTTCGGTTACGAATGGTTACTAATTAGTTACTAAATAATGGAACCGATTTCGAAGAAAATAGTTTAGGTTGTGGTGCTAGTGTAATGTACCTTATATATATACGGACTCGAATGTGGCAAACTCGCTTAAAACTGTATAATATAGGTACTATATAACATTATGCGCGTGTATCTATATAATATATGTATGTCAATAGCTTATAAACGCTATCGTCCTCTCATCCGTTAAGATTTATCGTAAGTTTAACAACTGCTTAATCCATGTTCCGAGAAATGAGTGTAAAAAGCGTCAAATTTTTTTTGCCTTATTATATGAAGCTCTTGCCTATGATGATGATAAGAAATACGGATTAACTGTATCCATCATGTTGAGCGAAAGGCACAATAGTACATGTCAGAATGATTAAATTATAACGTTCAGCCTCCGAAAGATACAGTTAGCGCTAGTACGTCATTAGCGCTTTTATCGACGATTACACAGTGTTTCACACAATACTCTTCACTAAGAACATATATCCAAGTTTGTGTTGATAACGTTATAAAAGATTAAAGAATGACCTCTTCACGATTAAAACTACATATCTAGGTTAATAACCAAAAGGATTTTCAGAAGTTATTATGGCATCCCAATGTTTTAGCATTACTATTCCATCTGGTGTCTGTTATTGAATACAACGAGAAAAGTAAAAAATTAAATTTTTTTGGTGTTAACAAAATGTACCTATAAAGTTTGCAGACCAAAATGTTGGAATGAGCAATGCTTTGTTTAATTTATATTTTAATTAAGTGACTTTTGACAAAGACAAAACTTAATATTTATGTTTATTAAATATAATTACAACCATACATATAGATATAATTGTTTAATAAAAAAAAATACTACACAAATAATAAAAAGTTTAATCAGAGTAATAAATAATAAAGAAGTATATATAATAAATGAAATATATAGTATATTATATATATATAATACTATATATTATTTTATATATACTATATTATTAAACATATTTATGTATAAATTGTATATGATGATATAACTTTGGTAGGCAAAGATGAGATGAAGTACTAGTTATTAAAAATAAAATATAAATCAACTTAAAGAAATCATTGTATTAATATTTGATCTAATATTAAAACAAATTATAATTATATTACCCAAAATTCACTTTGTTTCACTATGCAATTTCTGAAATTCTTAATGAGGTGGGGAAAATCTGACAAAAACCATAGACTTCTTGATGAATCATGAATATGTTCACAACTAACATTTTCAGACGAAATTCCAAACTTTGTCCACATACTACGATTCCAAGTAGCGCCATCAGTTGCAATGCCGTCTACATGGAAACCAGATCTCTCCAAAAGAATAACACATCTGCTAAGGCCTGGACCCACTTTCCTCGAAATGGTTGGTACATTAAAACCAAGGCATGATCACCTTTACTATTTATCTGATGTTCGGGAGTATAATTGCCCAAGTTAACCAAACCATTAACCTTTAGAGTTTTTTTATTAAATGAAACTGATTCACTTAATTTCATTTCATCTAATAATAGAATTCCTAAAAAAAATAAAATGTATTATTAATTTCTACTTAAATCTGTTTACTATGATAAAAGGAATATCTAAAAAAATTAACCTCGTTTATCTTCAGGAGCCATACAATTTGCTTTTTTTGCTAAAAGATCAAAAATGGCTTGTTGAAAACCATACTGACCAGACATTTTGGATATATATTTCCCTAAAGTATCTATACAGGGTAAAGCTAATATTTTTTTTGTACGAAGATGTTCATAAACTTTTCTACTTTTTATTTTAACCAAAAGGCATTCATAAATCCAGTTAATAGAATAACGATTTCCTTTAGGATCTTTTAATTTAGCAGCAGCAAAACAAGCACGTACTGCTTCTTGCTGACTTTCAGGCAACCTGGTTAATTCATTTTCAATTACTGCAGCAGATGCAGTAGCACACTTCTGTTTTAACAAACCTACCTTTTCTTTTAACTTAAACACCTAGAAAAATATAGCTAGTTAAGTATTTTAGGTTAATAAATTAAATTAAGTTTTTATTTATTAAATAATCTAATATAAAGAAAAAGGAAAATTAAACATATAATTAGAGAACATGTGGATAATAATATTATAACTTATAACTTAATATATATATTAATAACTTATAACTATATATACATTAATAACTTATAACTATATATACATTAGATACTAACTTATATATATATTAGAGTTCTAATGTTCATGCTTATAACAATTAGAGCAATAAATACAATAATTAGTGTTGAAGTACACAGACATACAGAAGCTTAAAGTAAATAATAAAAATATCATATATATTAATATAATAATTATGAGTATAATGATTCGGTATAAAATAGGGTGTTACAAGGCATAATATATTATGACAAAAAAATACAGTATATATATCATATTTTTACTCAAATACTTTACAACACTCCAAAATTACATACTTTATTATTAAGTCTGCTATTCTTTCGAGTAATGTTTTTGACTCTACCTATGCTTTTCTGTTTCTTTAATTTTTTTTTTATTTCTCTCTGTCTTAAAGTATATATTCTCTGAAGATCTATCATATTTTTTCTTTCTTTAGAGCATACAGTGCAACGAGAATCTGTAAATGATGTGCCTGGTTTCTTTGCATCAACATAACCATAGCATGCAACTGATTGTGGGCTATAAAAATATAAGTAAAAAATTATACAAACACAAATTAACAAACTATTATTATACTATACCTTTTATCAAGACCAGTGCCACTGCAAGCTTGTAAATTATTTACTATAGCTATAATTTTTTCAATATCTTCAAAGTCTGTAGCAGTTTGCATTATTCCTTCAACATTCACTATGACTTTGCTTACAAACACCTAAAATATAGTAATTGCTAAATACTCTCTTTATAATACCTATGATTGAATTGTAAATATAACATTACACCTACTTGTATGTTAAGATTATTTTTATAAATGATAATTTTTTTGAACACTGTATCCTTGTCATTATTAAACCATCCAATAACCAAATCATCTTTTACCATGGAAATAAATGTGGCATCAGGTAATATGGTACTTTTCAATTGATTCACAATATTGTAAAATATATCATATTCGATAATTGTAGTATTAAATGAACTATTGAGGTTAGGAGTTTCAGCATTATTAGATTTTGTGTTCAAATGTCAAACTTGGGGTTTTCGTATTTTTTTTATAGAAGATAAGTAATGTGGTAGATCTGGAAACAATGACGGTACTGCATTTTCTTTTAAACAAATTCTATCCCTTTCAATTTTTTGGATTGAACCATCTGCCATTACATTTTCAAAATATTTTATCAGACTGGTTTCAGCAAAATGCTTTTCACACACACGGTCTATCCCTGATCTCAAATCTCGATCTGATCGTGGAATTGCTTTAACCCATTGTGCTAAGACTTTAGGATCCTGTAAAAAGTAGAATATTTATTGTATAGGTAAGATTATAATATAGGTAGGTAGGTACTTTTGCTTGTTGGCAATCAATTAGTTATATAATATTGCATAATAATATATTATAGTAGTATAGTACAAGTATGAGGTACATAGGCGGAGATTGAGGGGGGGGGCAAAATAAATAATTTTAACTTTGAGCCCTTCTAAAAAACATGCTACCAAACATTAAAGTCCCCCTTAATATGTCATAGGATATCCGACTATGATGAGGTACTTGGTACACATGTATATTGTGTATGGCACATCTTAGTAACTTACAACATTATTCTTAACTCATAAGTGTATCACGTCACAATTTAGATTAAAATTATGGTTATCCTAAATTCTAATACTATATTAAAGTAGTATGATAATATATTTAAACATAGTTTACCTTAGGTGCTTTAAACAATGTTTTGTTTCGAATTCCCAATACCTTGTTAGTAGACCTGGTAGAGGGGTATCCTTCTTTACACAATGGGACAAAACAATTTCGTGACATGTTTAAGTCTTAAGGAGATAAATTAAAAAACTTCTTACCATATACAAGAATACTATAATTTAAGAAATGCTTTAAGAATGCTTCTTACTAGTTATTTTAATAAAAAACCACGAAATGTCCTATGGCAGTTGTATAAAACGAGTATGACTACTACTCCGTAGCGCGCTCTAGCGGAAGCTACAAATTCGGGACCATTTTTTTTCTGTCCAGCCGGCCGTGATCGGTGTCCTTACTCTAATGTTCATGGTTGGCGCATAATATTATACACGGTTCGTGTTATATACATACCTAGGCACCTATAGGTGGTATACCTACGGATTTCGGGTTGAGGTGCGACTGATTTCGTTTGATGCAGTCAAAGGCTCTGTGCGTAATATAATAATACAAATACCTATATATATGTGTTTGAGTAGGATTTTTACGGGGGTTTTTTATATTTTTTTTCCGAATATTCTTCTACCGGCGTGTTTCTTTGTGTAAAGGGATATAGACACTAGGTCTCGGAATAGACGCTAGGTTTATCGATGAAATTTGCAATTAGCCTTTGTACTTTGTCACGTACCGTATTGGGTTTCCGCCAATATGTCGAAGAGCGCATACATCACACGAAATATTTTAAATTATATTATTGTTTAAAAGATTTAATAGAATACAAACATTGTTATAAAGCAAACGTCAGATTCACGTGAACCGTACTTTGGCCGGACTAATGTGGTTCATGTGAAACTCCAGATTCTTTATTTTTTTTATTATTAATATGTATAACGTAATACCTACCAATTATATAGAAAGGATTTGATAAAAGAAAGAAAAAAATGAAGATGATAGACAGACTATTCTGTCCAGGCTGTCAATTTCATTCAGCTGTATTATTTTATAATTCCCCTTTATTTCTAAGAATAACTCTACTGCCAGAGATTTAAAACTTAAAAGTCCGAGAGAAATTACTAATGAATTCGTAATTAATATTGGATGCCAGTCAGCCGGCGTATGGACGGAAATGTTTGATGTCACAATAATAAAACATAATACACATCGATAGGTAGTTAAATTACAATATTTCGACGATTACAACTTACAGTAAACGTAACAAAAGAAATTTAATTAAATAAATATAAGCTCAATGTTCATTGTCTTTTCCAATAATGCTCTGATCATAAGCTTCGATGCCCAGTGTATGTTTTTGTAAGCAAATTGGATCTAGTTAGTACTTTTAGGAGGTCGAAATTGAAAATTCTTAGTGCTTTTAAAAATAATTGGAGAAAAAAATGAAAATTGATTTAAATTGTTTGGTAACAAGCTTGGTTATACCGTCTTAACTTGGATTGTATTAATTGATTAATTAAAATTTTTTTTTCTATAAATGTCAATAAAAAATTATTAGCACGAATGCATCAACGATTCTATTTGGCGGTCCGCCTGTAATCGATCTTATTCGTGCTATATTGTTGGTGATTAGCGCCCAACGATAATACCAAATTCGATGACTATTTGAGCCAGACGGAATATAATAATTATTGGCTATTCGCGCCTGCGATATGATATACCTACCTACGTGTTGACCGTGTGCAACGAACGGTGACTTTTGCTGGCCGGTGCCTAATCTACATATTACATAATTCACAAGATAACGTAAAACAATAATAAGCAATATAATTAACGGGCATGTTTGCGTGTGAGTGTGTGTCGGGTGGTATATTCATTTTGTCGCTACGGCGACACAAAGCTTAAGGGGTAGGTCTAGATCAAACCTATATAGGGTAATACTTTTTATGCTCTTAAAGTCTCGTTTATTAAATCGTCATTTGACTCATAAGTATAACTTAAGCAATATTTTTAATTTGAGTGAGTAATTTGGTTCGTTGTCAATATTCAAAAATAGTTCAATATAATACGTAATAGCATATTTTTAAATAATTGATTTTAGTTATAAATAGGTGATTAGAAATTTGAATATAAAAATTGTATTAGTAAGTGTTTAAACAATAATTTAAAAATAAAATGCCTATTTTATAATTAATTGAACATTGGTGTTGCTATGCATGTTCTAATTCTTGATAAAAATAGGTATCCATATTAATTGTAATCGGTAAAAGGTTAACCTAACCTAACCACATATATAATCCTTATTCATACACAATTCAATAACAGAAACAAATTAAATAACATTCATAAATAAAAATGCTAAGAGACCCACTTTTACCTTAAGAGCCTTAACATTATGCCCTGACTTCATTAGTCATTACTGAAAACTGGTAAGTTGTTATTAACATTAATAATAGTCAAACCCATTGGCCATTAATATAATATGCATAGATACATAATATATTTGTATCTACATTCTTGTACGTAAGTACCTGTTATGTGTGTAATGAATATTATACATATTTAATACTAAAAATATATGTATTGCAATAAAATAAAAAGATTAATTTAAAATAATTTACAAATATAAGTGTAGTAAAAAATTGTACAATCAAGTAGTTATATAACATGTGTTATATGTATAAACTATCATTAATTTTGTGTGTTGTGTGAAAATAATCAGAGAATCAACGCAAAATAGTAAAGATATAGTTATTAAAGACTACAAGTTCCATATTTTCTCGTTTGATTTAGCAATAAAACCACAGGATAGATTTTATTTGTTTTGTAAAAAGCTTTGAAAATTTAATACAAGGCTCTTAATATATTGTTACAATGACATTTGAAAAATATTAAAAATCCATAGGCACAATTTATCATAATATGTTTATTTACGGCTATACTTGATAAAATGTTCAAAATATTTTGACTTGTTTTGAGCTGTTACGGGATAATTTCAAATTTCAAATTTTTTAGTTTTTATCTATAAAAATCAATGAAATTTTATTTGTAGTCCAAAAAGCAAGGCTGTACATTAACGAGTTAATAAGTTAAAGTTCAGTTACTTTTAACTAATTCTTATGTTATTCAGTAACTTACGAGTTAATTAATTTTATTGCAACGTTAATTTAATTTCTTTCCTAACCAACAGGTTTAAAATAAATTCAATTTTGTAAAAATAATTTAAAGATAGTTTTATAAAAAAAGAAACCAAAATGTTAACTAAGTAGATTAATTAGTAAATAATATTTTAAAATAATAGTTATTATACCTATTGCATATTCATTGTTCAAAGAAAATATTGTATAACTATATTATAGACAGAAATGTTATAAGGGTACTGTCAATATTACTTTCCTGCAATATTGTATAGTACCTACCTATTGTTTGAAATTTTGAATAAAAACTATGGATAAACTCTTAACTATTAACTTACACATCTCATGCAAAATGGAGTTATTTAAATAAATATTTTAAAGAAACGTCGTGGGCCGCGAAAACAGGCAGCGGGCCCATGTACACATACGTTTATATTATAAGTATAAAAAAATGTACAGGTTATAAAAAATTTTAATTTTAAAAAGAAAAAGATTTATTTCTTGTTCGCAATGCACAATATTCCTATAACTACCAGTTACAAAAGTAGGTAGTTAGTAGTGTAAAACGGAAAAGAGAATGGATAGAGATCGTGGACTGAAACTTGAAAGTATTGTGTTTCGAAATGTTTGTAAATTATATGGTTTTATACATGATTATTAAAGTATGAATGTTTGAAAAGCTTAGTTTTTGGTTTGCCTTATTTTACTTTTGATTTTTATATGATATACCAAATACAGCTCACTAGGTACTGTCCACTAAAATAGTAAAATACTTACATAAATACATAATAACACAAAATTTGTAAATATTATGACTACGGGTGGTGTGGGGTGCAGAGCCCCCCACTATTGAATTCTAGTAAACTTTTAGAAACCTACCCTATAGAAAATTCTTGAGAACACCACTGAATAGTATGATAGATTTTCCTTGAATCTCAATTTCTTCAAATCTTACCACTTTTGTAACAGTGACGAGGTACCTACACTTTATACCAAGTGGCGTGCTACTACAACTGCTTTGCCTTAGATTACTCTTCACTAAATATTTACATAGCTTTCTCAATACATTTTATAATTTAAAAACGTATGTTCTATTTTTTGAGCTATTTATATATATTTATTAAACGTTCAACTTGTTTTAGTTATTTCTATAGATATCGACAAAAATATTTTGCATTTTTTAAATTTAAACATCATTTCCTCATAAACTGTTATAGTAGCAGTTCAAAATATTGATGATAAGATCTGATATGGTAATCACATTTTTTTTAAAAAGCATTTAAAGTTCATATTTTGGAAATTTTTGTTATTTATTATTATTATATATTTATTTATTTATACGGACAGTGAGCCCAATATCATGCACAAAAACTATATAAATTTAACCTAAGTGGGTGTTATAAGTTACAGAACTTACAAATAGAAATTTTATAGAGACAATAGTAATAATACAAACACAAGATATAATATACAGTGAGACATAAACATTTACATTTTTTAGGATGATAGTAATAATACAACACCTACTGTTATCTAATAAACAAGTGTTAGAGCATGTCGTGTCACATGCTGAAGTTCGGAGTTCACTGGTGCTGCATCCCCAGCTAGTACCATCTAGTTTAGCTATGATGTTGTTGCGTGTTTTTAACTTATTTCTAACGGATTCCAGATGTTGGCTATAAGTTAGAGTTCTATCGAATTTCACTCCTAAGTATTTGGGACATTCTTCTGTAGCGATTTTTTTACCAGCGATCATTATTTCAATTTCTTTTTTTGATTCCGATTGTTGAGATGGAAGGTTGTTGTTATTGACTTATTAGTTATTCGGATTAAGCGTTAGGTGCCACTTGTGAAAATATTTTTGCATTTTGTCTAGGTATTAATAAGAGTACTCTCTGTGTAGTTCTGTGAAGCTTCTGGCTTGAGCCACGTCATCCGCATACATGAACTTTCTTGAAGACGTTTCGGTAATATCTGCTATATATTGCGTTAAAAATAGTGGAGGACAGTACTGATCCTTGCGAAGGTTCATTTGGAGGCGTTTGTCGCGACTTTCTTTGCCACTGAGAGATACGCGGAATTTTTCTATTTTTACAGGATGTATCTATAAGTCCGTACCGTTGTTCTGCATTTTAATATTTTCACTAGTTTTAGAATTAGACCTCTCTTCCAGACTGTGTCATATGCAGAAGAAAGGTCTAAGAAAACCGCGCTGGACTTTTGCTGTCTTTGGAACCCGTTTTCTATATGCCTGGATAATGTTAGCGCAAAGATTTCAACTATAGCATCATACCTAGTTAGACATGTTCTGTGATGTATAATTTGTGTTACCACTGACTTCTATACGGAGAGTACCAAATGATATAATTATTATTTGACTTTATACACGGTTAATTCACATTCCGCACCAAGCTCTTACTTTAAATAATTTATGAGAAAAATTAATTGTTACCAGAACGCGCGCGGGAAGTTAAACTTCTTTTGAATGGTACACGTGAGTGAGTGAAAAAGAAAGAAAAAAAATATTAATTAATTTAAAAAATGAGAAGAAGTAGGTATCCGGAATTATTTATTATTGATAGTTTTATTATTTTTTTTTATTTTTTTATTCGACAGATCGATGGATAATTGTTTGTAGTATTGTTTTTATCCAGACAATATATTTGTGAGTGAATACTAATAATAATAATAAAAATAAATAATAATCGATCATTAATTATTCATATTAATTAGTATGGTCCGATTATAATATATAATACTAGCTGACCCCGTGCACTTCGTCGCCCTTTAAATGTATCAACTCAATATGAGTTATGACTCAAACTTTGTTCAATTCGTTATTCAATATTCGGTGTATGGTTTTCAAAATGTATCTTATCTTTTCCGTTGCCCGGAATAAAAATGCTGAATCGCAGCAGTACATTATCAGGTAGGCAATCTACCTGCGGTAGATCGCGGACCCGTGCTCTGTTACTGACGTGTATGATTTAACTCTAAATATCAAAGTTATACCAAGTTTATTTTGATATAATACGGTGGATTAATATAACAAATTTGGTTGCTCGTAAAAAATCACAACTCTTAAAAAAAATTATGATTGTTGAACTCCTTTTGGGTGTAACTTGCTGGGGGTAAGTGCAAACTCAGCACCCTGGTAGGCAATGTTCAATAATTTGATTTGATGCAAGCTAGTACCTGATCTGCCAGAATAACCAATGGCAACCAATAAATAAATGCTAATTTCTAATGTAGACTGTAACCAATAGCAACTATTAATAAATAAAAATAAAATTTCCAATTTCCCTCTTGAATCTCAATGTCCCTGTTTGAGCACCTATTTAAAATGCGAATTTCGAAAAATCCTTTCTTAGCGCACGTCTACATCATAATAGCTAACTATTTTGACATTTTTGGCATATAGCCAAATTTCAGCCAGTCCGTCCAATGGTTTGAGCTGTGCGTTGATAGCAGTCAATCAGCTTACTGTTTTATATTTACAGATATATATATATATATATATATATATTATAATATATAATAAAACAACATTACCATGACAATATTTATTTATTTACGGAAATGTACGCTTTCGCGTTTGTACGGCCGTCCGTTCGCTTTATTTTTTCCTCCCTGCCGTGCCGTAAAGAAGTATAAACTTCAATTAATCCCGAATGGGTAGGGATTTTATTTTAATCGCGAACTGTAATATTAAATGATTAAACGCCTAAAATAAAGTAACTACTAAACAATTTTTAAAAATGTAATAAATATTCGTTTATCTTTTCTTTAGAGTAAATTAACTAATTTTTTTTATAACTTTTTACAAAAGCAACTATCAGCAAACTACGATTTACATACCTAATTGGGAATGAAGTTATTAGGTGGTTTGAACATTAAACTATTTTAATTAACACGAAGATTCCAGGGTTTGATGCCTTTCGGCTACAACCGCGGACCTCACATTAGCGCTGTGCGCTAGTCGAGAGCCGCGGAGGTTCACGGTCGACGTACGGTGGCCCAGTCCGCCGGCCGCGCGTCGTCTACGGACCACGAGCAACGGGACCGAGGTCCCGTACCAAGAAGACAGGCCAAGTGCCCGAACTGAATTCACCTGGTCTGGCTGTGTGCTATCCCCATACCGAGTGTTTCTGGTTACACCCAACCTCCGATGATACTACACCGGTATAGCGGCTAGACACCCGAGAGGAACCGACATCGAACCGGTGACTCGCGCCCCCGACCCCGAGTCGTGGCGGCCATTCATCAGAGGTTTTCGCCTGTCAGCGAGAACTTAGAATAAGTATCTATTGACTTAACCACAAAGTATTCGTAAGAAAACCGCCACCACGATTCCTACCGGCAACGGACGTCCAGGGGCGTGAACCATCACTGGACGCCCGCGGTGAGCGGCGTCGTTGCCGATGGGGCCCCACTCACTCCCGTGGTACTGAAGCCTCTTCAGTCAGACTGTCGCCCCCTCGAGATCTACCAGTTCTGTCCGGCAAGACGGGCATTGGTTTGCCTTAACCGCGGACGAGAGCGCCCGCGAGGTGCGAAATTAATCTCGGCCACACCCTTTCGAACCGTCACCAGCAAGGACCCATTCTTTGGGTCGGTCTGGCCGAACGTCCCGACTCGGTGCCTGCCGAGACGTGGCGCCCTGCCCAAACTGGCGGCAGCCCTACCTTTCGGTCAAAGGTGGGACAATTTGCGACGACCACCCTCGCCTACCGACTTAGTAGCTCTAAGCAGACGAGCCATCAGCCGCGGGCCCGCAACACTCACCGCTGTGTCCCGGAGACATGCCCGAACCCGGCTTACGCTGAGACGCCCGGCTGCTGGAAGGAGCGAACTCCGGCGCCCGTGCTCTCAACTCGTATTAAGAGCACCACCGGCTGGGTCGGTGGCCCAACCGGCGACCGTGAACCGGCCCAGAGGACATACTGTCCGGAACTACGGGTCATTTGATCGAAGCTGTCCGCGGCCGGGTATTAGTTATTCGCCGGCTACCCGACTCGGAAGCGACCGAGGGAACCGGGCTTCCCCCTATCCGCAACCTGGGGACGCGATCTATACCGTGCGTCCACGGTCGCGAAACTCACAGTAGGCGGCTGTGGTTTCTTTTAATTAACACTAGGGGCCCTAAATGTATTTTTTATCAAAAAAGAATACTGATGGCACTGAATGTAAAATGTGGTGAACAATCACGTGAAACGATAAGAACCAGTACACGAATATAATACAAAAATATGTGTCTTAAATATACTAATAATATTATATTTGTATATACTAAGATACGTATTCGATTCTTGTCGAGTACTTCTCATCTGTGGCGCACCACGCGACATTGACCTAGTACTAGTGAGAACGTACATAGTCTTGTCCAAAGAA